>CM055281.1:63252142-63305510 GCA_029237695.1 Conchocele bisecta
TTTAAAAAGAAAAAGTTTAAAAATTAGCAAAAAAATAATGCTCGCTACTGGAGCCCAGAACTTTTATAATAGTCCTATATTTATCTACATATCATATCTGCACAGGTCCACATATTGCCACAATATTGTCAACACAGTTTATGGAAATGTGATACCCAGGTATAATAATTTACCTGTATAACTAGATTTGTCAGTAAGCGGGGCTTACGGAATACCCCCCCCCCACCCCCCCCCCCCCCCCCCCCCCCCCCCCCCCCCCACCCCCCCCCCCGCGTCAGCCCTGACCTAGAATGAATTCCAGCTCGCATACTATCATTTTCAGATAAAAGACTATGTCAGCACATATGGAAAGTGCGATGGTGGTTCCAGTTGAAAAAAGCAAACTAGACATTCTAAGTCCGTGACCTTGACCCCTGGCATAAATGGGGGTCGTAGGTTTATTGCAGAATGATGTATGAGTGTCAGAGAAGGCCCGGGTAAAATATCACTGCATTCCGCAAAGGGAAAGAGAAGTTATAACGAAATTTACATTTGTTAAGTTTTAGTTTTTTTCTAAGTTTATAAGTCCGTGCCCTTGAGCTCTGGCATAAATGGGGGTCGCAGGTTTGTTGCAGAATGATGTATGAGTGTCAGAGAAGGGGCGGGTAAAATATGAAAGATTTCTGCAAAGGGAAAGAGAAGTTAAAAGTAAATTTACAATTGTTAAGTTTTCTTTTTTTTCTAAGTTTCTCAGTCCGTGACCTTGACCCCTGGCATAAATGGGGGTCGTAGGTTTGTTGCAGAATGATGTATGAGTGTCAGAGAAGGGGCGGGTAAAATATGAAAGATTTCCGCAAAGGGAAAGAGAAGTTAAAAGGAAATTTACAATTGTTAAGTTTTCTTTTTTTTCTAAGTTTATAAGTCCGTGACCTTGACCCCTGGCATAAATGGGGGTCGTATGTTTGTTGCAGAATGATGTATGAGTGTCAGAGAAGGGGCGGGTAAAATATGAAAGATTTCCGCAAAGGGAAAGAGAAGTTAAAAGGAAATTTACAATTGTTAAGTTTTGTGACGGACGGAAACACGGACGGACGGACGGACGGACGGACGGACGGACGGACAAGCTGACTCCAGTATACCCCCACCCACAACTTCGTTGCGGGGGGGGGGGGGTATAATTACCTGTAATAATTTAGCTGGACATTTAGTGGTCAAGCTGGAAATTTGCACATGCTTGCACATGCAGAAGTGTTCAACTGGAGAAGGTTATTGTTCTCTCTACAGGTAAGGTGTACAGAGCGCACGAGAAAACGGGTCTTCATGTATTAATGTTCAGTTTGTAGCATACAAAGAAATAGAGTTTGACCTGGACCCTGGAGCCCGGAATTGTTTTTAATAGTCCTATATTCATCTATATATCATAGTAAAGGTATGTATACAGTTTGATGACTGTAGCTGATAAGGTGTTGAAGTAATGATCGTAACACGAAAACTTAACATTGAATGATGACGCCGACACCGACACCGACACCGACGCCGCCGACTCCGGAAAAGCAAAACCTATGTCTCGCTTTCCGCTTCGCGGGCGAGACAAAAATCACATTATTTCCTTTATTTATCCATGAAGGTATATGTTGTTACCACTCATTTGAACCGTCTCGTCTAGACAGTTCAAACAACTGGTAACAACATTTACTGTTGGGATGAAATAAAGAAAACAGGGATTTTTTTATAATAAAAGTTTCATACTACTATAATTGTATCCTGTCTTTACTTTAATGGGTTAATATATGCTCAACATTAGTTGAGAAAACATAAGTTCTAACCTTGTTTGTGCCTTTTCCCCAGGCAAGTCATCTGTAGTGAGAATGACGACAGCTAAAGGCTCGTTGTTAGCTGCCATTCTGTAAATACACACTACATTAGTCATAGCTCATCCATTTGATTTGATTTATTAGTTTAAACAATATTTATTTCAAATAATATACATGTATATATATGCATCAAAATACATATAAAGTAACGGTGAATACGGATTAGAAAACAAGCTCACAGAGCTTATGTGAATTCATTGATTTGATTTATTGGAAAGTGAAAGTGAATGGGTTGAACATCCCAGCAACAGCTAAGGTCATATAGAGACGGGACCACAGTTTAAAGTCTCATACAACAGACCAGTGAGATGGAAATACTAGGAAGGTATTTTTGATGCCTAATGCGAGGTTTGAACCCACAACCTCCAGATTGGAAGTCAGGGGCTTTAACCCATAGGCAACAACACATCCCTTTGATGTATTGGTGTGTAATGGCATATTAACAGCTAAGGTCATTTAAGGCCATGCCAACAGGTTCATATGTGATCAAACTTCCCCCCATTTTGCCATTAAATTGGTCCAACTGGGCCGACTATACCATGTGTACATGTATTACATACTAGTAGTTGTAATAATATGAAGGTAGTATACTTTACATACGTTATGTATTTGTAATGCAGAACTTATTTGAGCAGAATACGCATTGATTATCAAAAGTGGGAGTACAAAATAATCGCAGCAATGTGAACATACGGAATGTGAACATACGCATTGATTTTCAAACTGAGTAGGGAAAATACTGCAATAAAGTTGAACATTTATTTAAAGCAGTGTATCTCGACGAGATGGTTAGTTACGAGCCGGTTCATCTGGATATACAATGTTTGCACATGTTGGCTTTATGGTCTGAAGGATGGGAAGGAAGGATAACAGCCGGTCAACACAAAAGAGTATTATTGAAGTCCCACTATTGTTGAATGTGTCTTACATTCTCATGCTCGAAACCTGGTGGTTTGATCGACACCGAGTTATGTTCGTCTCGGCCATTCACGCTACATCATTTAGAGGGCAACTTTAGAAAAACATGCTCAGAAAGTTGTACAAGTTTGGCCAAGTTGGTATTGAACGGTCAATGAAGACAAAATTTTAAGTGCAAAATACAATTTCACTATAATATACATGTCTGTTACAACTTGTATCCAAATACAGTGTCATTGTCATAAACGAGTACAATAATACTAACCATAAATATTGGGACAATGTTCATTGTGGGAAACCATGTGACACGCCATGTGATTTTTTACTTGAGAACGTGTGCGATATTTCATGGAAAATATTTACAAAATTTACAATATTTTCAGTAATTCTGCATTTGTGATGCAATTTATTTCATCTTTCAACGTCAGTTACAGAAAATATCATGAAAAAGCACACATGTTCTTAGGTACAAAATCACATGGCCGTGTCTCATATATTTGCATGTATATGAGGTTCCCAGAATAGATTGTGTACAAAATACACAACTCTAATTACATTTTATTATACTGCATTACATATAGTTATAACGCAGTAGTGTTTCAAATGTACATTTGAAGCGTTCTTTGTTTATTTCCTACTTCATGTAGAGTGACCTAAGAATTAAAACATACTTTATTAGATAAGTTTATGGCAACAGTCTTCAAAATAAGAACTGGTCCGGGGCCCGTGAAAATTCAGTCGGGCCAGTGAATATCTGAAAAACAAGCCCGACTGGCTGGTGAAAGAATCGCACGTTCGGGCAGTAAAATCGTCAAATAACAAGCTCAACTATATTTTGAAAACAAGATTACCGGTACTTTTTGTATAATTTGTTCACGTAGCACCATTTAAATTGATAAGCATTTTTTCAAAGGACGAACGTGATTTAAGTGTCCGTCTCGTTTGTATGTTGCCTGAATAACATAATTATATTCCGCATAGAGTATCTCGGAACACATTTCGCAATAGCATGATTTATATCTCGGTCGTATAATCAAGCCCGTGTATCCTGTGCATAGCATGATACATATTGGTTCATTTGTATATCACGCGGTCCGATCTATAATTAAGCAATCTAAAACTAGACATTTAGGGATACCCTAGTGACTCCATGCTCGCCCCGAAGAGGCTGCTTGTTTTCCGATAATTTTTGTTTGGCAACATAGGCAATTATGTTCGTCGGCAGATTTAGACCATTTAAATGACAATTAATAGTCGAGGTAAGTTAATAAGGTCATTATCCTATATAATAACAGTACATAAACTATAGATCAACACATTCGCTAATCAAGTCGTCCACGGACAAACTCGTCCAAAGTTATCATATATTCACCAACAACAACTAGCCACCAACAACAACTAGCCAATGTCAACCTGAAACGACCCAAGGTGCTCTAGGAAGTCAGCTCTTGAAAGATTTCCATGAAAGTTTATGTTTATTCATGTTGCATCATGATTGCTAAAATTGGCTAGATAATTTATTGGACTATAAGCCTATTCCAGAAAATCTATTAATGATTTGTAACATTGCCTACCCACCACCCCACACACTCAATCCAGCAAGTTTATTTACTAGTTTATATTTACACATAACATGCTCCCAGCCCCCACTACCTCATCCCTTTGGTTTTATTTTACCATCACCAGTTTGTGAGGCTAACACGTTTCCGATGTTAAGTTTTACCTGCAAGGGCGCGAACGCAGGATAGATAATCGTTCAGTAAAAAAGGCAAAACAATGGTAGGGATGTTCCATTTCAATCAACACGGTGCTACTAATACATGTACATGTATCTATAAAAGAATGCAAAATAGTGTGTTATTTATATTTTGGTTATTTTACATTTTCAAAGTTCGGGCCAGTGAAAATTGAAAAGTCACTGGCCCGACTGGCTTGTGATTTCAAGATCCCAATTCTTTGACTGTGGTAATATGTTGGTGTCATATTGTAGAATTGTCTCTCAATAACAGTATAGCAAAGTTAGTTTAGAGTACATAAATCTAATTACACTGCATTACATAATCGACATGACAGAGTAGTCTTTCCAAATGTGCGTCTGAAGCGTTCTTTGTTTACTTTCTACTTCGTAGAGAGTGACCCAAGAATTTTGCTAATACACGTTGGTATGTAAGTTTATGGTAATAGTTTTGTGTCATATTTACGTCAGTTTCCAGTAACCAACCAAACCAATGCATGCACGCGATTGAAATATTTTCAAAGATGGCGGCTAATATTTATTGATAATGAGGAAGTGAATGTGCTTCGATTTTAAAAAGCGAATTTAGGTGAGTGTGACGCGTTTTTGGTTTAGTTTACACTCAAAATCTTTGACCTTTATGTAAATGTATTTGCAACTGTAACATTAGTTCCGAGTACATCATTCAAATTACATTTCATCACACTGCATTACATAAGATTTATGATGGAATAATATTTCCAAATGTGCGTTTGAAGCATTCTTTGTTTACTTTCAACTTCGTTGAGAGCGACATAAGACTTTTGCTAATACACATTTTATTAGGTAAGTTTATGGTAATATCTTTGTGTCATATTGTACAATTGTCTCTCAATAACGATATAGCGAAGTATGAATTTCAACACACTGCCGTTTTTATATAGTTTAGTGCACGAAGTGTAAATGTTATTAAGCACATTTTTAATGTGCAGCGTGGTCTAGCGATATAGTGCAACCTCTTACATGTACAGCGGAAAACGTGCAGCTACTGTAAACGCTATGCCGCAAACCCTCCCCAAACAGCATTCAGGGTTTCCCGCAGTCCATAAGGCATGTCGCAAATGACATGCCTTGTTTTCTGAAATTAGTGCAACACGCCTTATTTATTTTGCGCCATGTCTGTAGACATGCCTTACATTACATTACTTCTTTGATATAGTTTGTGTTATTTTTAGATTTATGACACATAATATGCAATTATAATGATATCCCATTTACCGGTAAAACAGTAAATGATGCATTTTTGTAGTGACTTCATGACTCTCTTGATATAAAGTCATGATCAAATTTACATAAGTTTAAATTAAATAGCTTGTGGGTTATTTCAATATGCATGTAAATAGTATTTGTGAAATATTTTAAGCTTTTATTGTTTATAGAAATTTGTTTGTTTGTTTGTTGGGGTTTAACGGCCTATCAACAGCTATGGTCATTTAAGGCCTGGTCAATGGGTTTAGTACTAAATCCCATATATTACCTGTAGTACATGTACATGTGTTTATAGAAATAAGAAATAATAATTTTTACTGACAAAATTCATGAATATCTGAGAAAATTTTTTTTTTTATTTTTTCTTTAGTAAAAAATTGTAGGGATGTTGGAGTTTTTAGAAATAACATAGATTGTTATGGATTGTTTGGTATCAAATTAAAGCTCTGGAATGAAGTAGTACAATGCAAGTTATTTCATCAAGATATCTTGATTAGTTAAGTTATTCAATTTTGGAATTTTCTGACGATTTTCTGCCGATTTTTAATTTAAAGATTTTTTGATTTTCTTAAATGTGTAGTTTGGAATGTTTGGTATCAAATTAAAGGCATTTAAAAATGCAAAACAATGGAAGTTGTTTCATCAAGATATATTGATTGGTTATTTCTAGAAATAACAAAATTTTCTAAAGTATAATTTGCCGATTTTGAATTTAGTGGACAAGTTTTCCAAAAAAAGTGTGCAATATGGTAGTCACACTGGTTAGGCCGAACGCTTGGTCGACAGATGCAACGAATATCCGTACGTTTTGGAACGCGCGGTAGTCAGATAAAATGGCCGAAAAGGAAGCAGTTTTTGAGGTAAGCGTTGTATTTATATTTATATTTATGATATATAAACGAATTCAGCCTCATGATTGGTCTTACGGAATGCCCCCAAGTATCCGCCGTCTGCAAATACTGCTTTTGTAGTTGTGTAAGTTGAATTGATGGAGAAATGCAAAACAAAGTTTGGGTTGTCAACAACAAAACTTGGAATTTTTTTTCAAAGTAGTACAAAATGGCCCTGTATGCCCAATTATCGCACACATATGTGACCCCCGGCATTGTAAATCATTGAATACATGTAGAGAAATACAATTTGAGACACCTGCCGACACAACAACCCATTGCATGCAGAATATTGACATTTTTTTACTGCAACGATGGGCAATGCTGATTGACATGCAACGCATATGCTGCCGATGCAGTATCATTGAACGAATATTATGTTTCGGTTTCGAAAAATCAAAATCTACAGTTTATTTTCCAAACAATGTCATTCTTATCCGACTTTCGTGCTGTCAGATGCGTATTATTGGAAATAGTACACGTTTATGCGCCAATTTTGCGGGTTGGTCTTAATTTTATGTTTTATTCATTATTCCACTACTTCTGTGGTGTGGTCTTTAAATTGAAATGTCTATGTTCGCATGTAGACACACTGCATACAAATTAAACCCATTGAAACACGACCCTAGCAAAATATATAACTGCAACTTATAATGTGAGGATAATGCTCTGTGTACCCATTTATCGTACAAATATATTGGCCCCTGGTACTTTCATTCCCAAAATATGCGACGTGACTGATTTACCTTTCAGAAATATGCCATTAATCAGAAAGGCCGATGTGTTTAAACATAGCTGTAAGCAGTGTATATCCGGTTGAGACGGCTCATCACGAGAGTAATGTGTCCTGTACTCGTATGCCCCAATTAGATAATTCTACGAAGCATTTCCCTGATATTAGAGAGGTTGCGATCTAATACGTCTACGTGTACGTGTAGCAAAGGGAGGCATACACTAATTATGTCCCTTAAACCACTGATGAGGCGTAATTGATGATATCAGTGATTGAAGGGACATAATTAATGTATGCATTCCTTGCCTACACATATACGTACACGTATTAAATCGCAACCTCTCTATTGTATGAATACTCTCGTTCACTCACTGGAGTAAACCGTGAATGTACCTCGCTGGTAAACGCTAATAGTGTGACATTATATTGCGACAACTCTGCATGAGACGACCAGCATCGGTAGTGTATCAGTACATGTACTGACCAAAACATTCAAATTTTGCCGTACTGCAACTCTGCCGCTTCTGACCTCTCTGTGGCACCAATGATCCTATGAATGTAACCGATAGCTTGTGTTTTTGTTGCAGTTGACATGGGGAAACAACATAAACAAGTATTGCTGTGGCTCAATCGACCAAAAGAATAATTCCACAAGGTCAACATTAAACGCACGCAGAAAAGAAAGCTTACAAATTCAACTCCAAACACAATTAACTATTCACAACTGATTACATGTAAGACGCCAATACGCTTGTCAAGGAAACGACCTCTTACTCCGACGCATGGATTCCAAGATGGCGTATAAGAGAAGACTTGGTGCTGTATGTCTTCGAGAATATTTCGCAGACAAAGGGTCTCTCCGTCTGTGGAAGAAAAATAATAACATATAAATGCTTCAGGGAAAGCATACGCTGTGGATTCATACCATTGTAACCGCCGCGAATAAAACAAAGAATGTATCTACATGTATATCGATATATATAATTTGTCAAAATCGGCCAGCTATAATTGTTTGTTATCTACGCGTCGATCATTGGATGCTGTAATGCTGGATGAACACGTAAGACATATGCCGAAAGACATATTATTCGTTCAATTGATACTGCATCGGCAGCATATGCGTTGCATGTCAATCGGCATTGTCCATCATTGCAGTAAAAAAATGTCAATATTCTGCATGTAATGTGTTGTTGTGTCGGCAGGTGTCTCAAATTGTATTTCTCTACATGTTTTCAATAATTTCCAATGCCGGGGGTCACATATGTGTACGATAAATGGGCATACAGGGCCATTTTGTGCTACTTTGAATTTTTTTTTTCCACGTTTTGTTGTTGACAACCCAAACTTTGTTTTGCATTTCTCCATCAATTCCACTTACACAGCTTCAAAAGCAGTATTTGCAGACGGCGGATACTTGGGGGCATTCCGTAAGACCAATCATGAGGCTGAATTCGTTTATATATCATAAATATAAATATAAATACAACGCTTACCTCAAAAACTGCTTCCTTTTCGGCCATTTTATCTGACTACCGCGCGTTCCAAAACGTACGGATATTCGTTGCATCTGTCGACCAAGCGTTCGGCCTAACCAGTGTGGTAGTGGTTAGTATGAAATTAAAGGCATTGAAAATTGCAGAACAATGGAACTTGCTTCAAGATATCTTGATTGGTTAAGGAGTTATTCAATTTTTAAAATTTGGTGGAAAAAAAGCAACGTGTTTTGTGCCGAGATCTTAAAACCGGATAATATACATGCACCACTTGATGATAAGTAGCTCAATTATTATTTTCACAAAGATGTTCTTGTCAAGATTATAATGTGTTAATAAATAGAGCTGTTTGGTGTTTTATAACATGTTTTGATTGAAATATTACTAGTTATTCACAAACTGAATATTAATGGCCGATCTAATGAATGGACCGAATTACAAAAACTATTTTACTAAAGTAAACACTAAACACTAAACACGAAAGTAATTTGACTTTTGATCTGACATGTGGCGGAAGGGGCAACAAGAAAATGTGGCTTCTCGGCACACATGCCCATGGTGGCAGATTGGATTAACTGTGTCAAAGTTAATTAACCAAAACTGATATGTATTCACAAGAGTAGTTGTGAAGGTCATATTAAGGCCAGCATGGATGTGTGGCATTTGTCCACACGTATCATGTATTAAAATAGTAAAGTAATCCATCAAGGGAAACAGAAGTGATGACAGAAATGAGAAACTCAGGCAAATATCTTAATGTGTGTTTGTTTGTTTGTTTATTAGTGTTTAACGGCCTATCAACAGCTAAGGTCATGTAAGGCCGGGCAAACGGGTTCGATCCCATTTTAACCTGCTGCATTGGGGGGAACATTCCAAAATCAGAACGGAATATTTACATCGAGAACAAATATATTCAGCCCTGAAATTAGAATATCCTGACCTGGTGCCAGGTCCATACCACACCAAGTCACTTGGCCCCTTCCCCTGAAATAGGATTACGAATATCGTAATACTCACATAAGGGGTATAACCAGATTCAACTGTCACATACAAAATGCCATATGTGAGGGCCAAACCAGGTCTCCAGTCGGGATTCCGGTAAGGATGAACCCCGATCGTTAAATTACCCATCGCGTGCTCCCACCTGCCACCCACTCTTAATGTGTGAAAAAGTTAAAAGTTGTGAAGGTCAAGGTCATAAAAAGGGCAGCATGCATGTGTGGCATTTGTCCACAGTTATGCTGTGTTGAACTGTTTACGTTCAAATGATAGAGACGTTATCACAGTTTATTGGTGTTTAACGGCCTATCAAGCAGCTAAGGTAATTTAAGGTCGGACCAATGAGTTCGCTTACGATTAATCATATTACTCAGATAAGGGGTACAACAACTCTCACATACAAGAAAGCCAAAGACGTACACAGGGGCCAAACAAGGTCTGCGGTCGGGATTCCGGTAAGGATGAATCCCGAAAGTCTAGTGTCTCAAAAAAAAATATCGCTAAATACACAATATGATTGTTGGTCTAGTTTTCGGGGTATTAACACGTTCATCAGCTAGCAGTTTGTATAAAACATAACATATGAGCTAACTTGTCAGTTCAATCTATTGGTAAACATTTCTTTCAACGTTTCTTGCCTGCAAAATAAGATTGTTTTTAGATTAAATCTCGCGTTAGCGCGTTTAGCAACACAGGAGCCAGTGTGAGCCATAAATAATGGGAAAATAGACAGAAGATCTCAGAAGTGTGTTGTTGTTTTTCTGACTGAGATTGTGGCTGTATAAATGGAGCTTAAAGGTTTTGCGGCCAGTGTAGATCCAGATCGGCCTGTGCATCCACATCAGAAACAGGATCTAAACTGTTCGCTATTCCATCAATGAAGCACATGTCATGCTTCACGCTCACAAATGTAACAATACCTGTTTTCTCATACATAACTCAGGGAGTCTGTGGGGCCATAATTCACAGTCAGGAAAATACACACTTCTTAACTAGATTGGTCAGTAAGCGAGGCTTACGGAATACCCCCACGTGGGCCAATGTACCTCTAAATATGTAAAAAAAGTGTGTGGGCTTGTGACCTTGACTCTGGGCAAGAACGTGAATTTATCACACGGTGGTAGAGGTCCATTGGAGCAATGCGTGTGTGAAATGTGAAGCAGATCCAAGCAAGGAAATATAAGTTATAACCAATTTCTCGCATGTTAAGTTTTGTAAAGAGACTGTATGTGACCTTAACCTCGAGATCAGCGGGTATTTGTCACAGCATGATAGTAGAGCCTTAGAGGAATGCATGTATGAAATATTAAGAATTTGCGATGAAATAAATAGACGGTATAACATTTCTCTGATGTTAAGTTTTGTAAAGAAACTAAGTATGTCACCTTGACCTTGGGATCAGGAGGGGGGGGGGGGTGGCGGGTGGTTGGACGGTTATAGCAGTTATAACTTATTTCTCTGATGTAAGTTTTGTAAAGAGACCAAGTATTTGACATTGACCTTGGGATCAGCGGGGGTTGGACGGTCGTGGATTTGGCACAGCATGGTAGTAGAGCCTTACAGGAATGCATGTGTGAAATATTAAGCATTTTAGATGAAGGAAATAGAAGTTACAACATATTTCTCTGTTAATTTTTGTAAAGAGACCAAGTATTTGACCTTGACCTTGGGATCAGCGGGGGTTGGACGGTCATGGATTTGGCCGGGGTTAGGGGCGGGGCGGGGCGGGTGGGGTGGGGCGGGGCGGGACGACGGACGGACGGGACGGACGGGACGGGACGGGAACGGACGGACGGACGGACGGACGGACGGACGAACTTACATTTCGGACCTTAGGGGGTACTTGCTATATAAAAGATCAAAGGAAATACCCCGTAAGACACAATAGGCTTACGGGGTACGGAATTGTCTTAGGCCACGCCCCCTACCCCATAAGTACCCTAATGTGTGCCCGGACGGACGGACGGACGGACGGACGGACGGTCTTGTATAGACCAGCATAGCTCTGTACAACATATATATGTACAACACGTGCCCGTCTCGTATAGACCAGCATAGCTCTGTACAATGCATAGATGTACAGCATGTGCCAGTCTTGTATAGACCAGCATAGCTCTGTACAACGTATACATGTACATCATGTGCCCGTCTTGTATAGACCAGCATAGTTATGTAGAACATATACATGTACAGCATGTGCCCGTCTTGTATAGATCAGCATAGCTTTGCACAACGTGCATATGCACAGCACATGCCCATCTCGTATAGACCAGCATAGATCTGTCTGCACAACGAATAGATGTACAGCATGTGCCCGTCTTGTATAGACCACCATAGCTCAGTACAATGTATAGATGTACAGCATGTGCCCGTCTTGTATAGACCAGTATAGATCTGTACAACATGTAAATGTACAGTATGTGCCCATCTAGTATAGACCAGCATAGATCTGTACAACATGTTATTGTACAGTATGTGCCCATCTAGTATAGACCAGCATAGTTCTGTAAAACCGTCAACGTATTGATGTACAGCATGTGCCCGTCTCACACAGACCAGCATAGCTCTGTACAACGTATATATGTACATGGCTCGCATAGACCAGCATAGCTCTGTATGATGTATACATGTACAGCATGTGCCCGTCTTGTATAGACCAGCATAGCTCTGTATGATGTATACATGTACAGCATGTGCCCGTCTTGTATAGACCAGCATAGCTCTGTATGATGTATACATGTACAGCATGTGCCCGTCTTGTATAGATCAGCATAACTATGTATGATGTATACATGTACAGCATGTGCCCGTCTCGTATAGACCAGCATAGTTGTGTACAACCGTCAACGTATAGATGTATACCATGTGCCCTTCTTGCATAGACCAGCATAGCTCTGTACAACGTATATATGTACAGCATGTGCCGTTCTTGTATAGACCAGCATAGCTCTGTACAACGTATACATGTACAGCATGTGCCCTTGTATAGACCAGCATAGCTCTGTACAACGTATACATGTACAGCATGTGCCGTTCTTGTATAGACCAGCATAGCTCTGTACAACGTATACATGTACAGCATGTGCCGTTCTTGTATAGACCAGCATAGCTCTGTACAACGTATACATGTACAGCATGTGCCGTTCTTGTATAGACCAGGATAGCTCTGTACAACGTATACATGTACAGCATGTGCCGTTCTTGTATAGACCAGCATAGCTCTGTACAACGTATAGATGTATACCATGTGCCGTTCTTGTATAGACCAGCATAGCTCTGTACAACGTATAGTTGTATACCATGTGCCGTTCTTGTATAGACCAGCATAGCTCTGTACAACGTATAGATGTACAGCATGTGCCGTTCTTGTATAGACCAGCATAGCTCTGTACAACGTATAGATGTATACCATGTGCCGTTCTTGTATAGACCAGCATAGCTCTGTACAACGTATAGATGTACAGCATGTGCCGTTCATGTATAGACCAGCATAGCTCTGTACAACGTATATATGTATACCATGTGCCCTTCTTGCATAGACCAGCATAGCTCTGTACAACGTATACATGTACACCATGTGCCCGTCTCGTATAGACCCGCATAGTTATGTACAGCCGTCAACGTATAGATGTACAGCATGTGCCCATCTCGTATAGACCAGCACAGCTCTGTATGATGTATACATTTAAAACATGTGCCCGACTCGTACAGACCAGCATAGCTCTGTACAACGTATGGATGTACAGCATGTTCCATCTTGTACAGACCAGTATAGTTATGTACAACGTATAGATGTACAGCATCTACAGACCAGCATAGCTCTGTACAACGTATACATGTACAGCATGTGCCCATCTTGTACAGACCAGCATAGTTCTGTACAACATATACATGTACAGCATGTGCCCATCTTGTACATCTTGTACAGACCAGCATAACTCTGTACAACATATACATGTACAGCATGTGCCCATCTTGTATAGACCAGCATAGCTCTGTACAACGTATACATGTACATCATGTGCCCATCTTGTACAGACCAGCATAGCTCTGTACAACGTATACATGTACAGTGAAACCTCTCGAAACCGGACACCCTGGGAGGTCCCCATGGTGTCCGGTTTAGAGGTTTCGCTGTAAATCAGGCATTTGATCATTCTGAGCCATAGTTGTCTGCTATGAGATCATGTACAGGCATCATCACCTGAGAAAAATGACTAAGAAACCCATCGAAAATAAGATCACGAGCGTTTCATTAGTGTCCGGTTTAGAGAGGTTCCACTGTACATTGTACAGCATGTGCCCGTCTTGTATAGACCAGCATAGCTCTGTACAACATATGTATGTACAGCATTTGCCCGTCTCGTACAGCCCAGCATAGCTCTGTACAACGTATACATGTACAGTATATGCCGTCTAATATAGACCAGCATAGCCCTGTAAACGTTAACATGTACTGTTTTCCCAGGATGCAGCTTATTTCATTTGTTTATTTGGAGATTAATTTATACACAACTGGACATCAACATTGGTCATCTGGGTGATGTATGGAAAGGAGATCAGGAAAAAATTGATCAGCAATACCGATATGAAAACCAATGTAGTCCCTGATATTTACCCAGGATGGTCAGACCACCAGCAATATGTAGACCAGTTAGTCCCTGATGATAAAAGATATCTACCCAAGATGGTGGGACGACCGGCAATATGTAGACCAGTTAGTCCCTGATGATAAAAAATATCTACCCAGGATGGTGGGACGACCTGCAATATGTAGGTCAGTGTAGTCCCTGACATTGATGGATATATATGTAGGATGGTCGGACTATCGAAATATGCAGACCAGTGTAGTCCCCGATCATAATGGATATCTACCCAGGTTTAGTATTTCGCGAAAACCCTCAAAACCAGCATAGAAGATTTAACGATTTCATGATTTCCGTTGGTCCACTAATGATGCCCTGTTATACGAATAACCGCATAAATGCTTTACTCAATGACACTTACTCATTGAGTCGAACACTGTTTCACACAACTGATTGGTTTTGCTATAACTGTAACAAATGTTATGCAACTAGAAATGGACACTTCACATGAACCGCTTGGCGCATGGTAGCCAAACTTAAAAGTTATGGTCCATGGGTGAAGCCTTTTCAGATTTGTTAAAATGGAGGTCATCGCTAATCCAAGATGGCCGCCGTCTAAAAATAGCATACATTCTTAAAAAATCTTCTTCTCGTCAACCGCTTGCCGGATTGAGTTATGCTCACACCTTTAGGGTCGTGGTCTATTCATGTGTGAAGTTTCATGAAAATATTCCAAAGTGTGTTCGAGTTATGCTCCGGACACGAAATCAGTGCACGAAACAACAAAGGGAGATAACTAAGAAATTAACGACGCAAGAGTTGTCATTCTTGCGCGCGACACACCTTTGGGTCGTGGTCTATACATGTGTGAGGTTTAATGAAAATATTCCAAAGGGTGTTCGAGTTATGCTCCGGACACGAAATCAGTACATGAAACAACAAAGGGAGGTAAGTAAACAAGAATTCCGCGGAATCAAATGCCTAGCCTTGTCCCGCCTTGACCTCGAGCCTGGGCCCGAAAGCAATTTTCACTGGCCCGAACATATTATACAACTAGAAATGGACGCTTGTCGACAAGCGCATGTGTATCCCCCTCCCCAGATACACAAGTAGTTTGAAAAAAAGTGTGTTCGAGTTATGCACTGGAGACAAAATCAGTGCGCAGAAAAACAAAGGGAGATAACTTAAAAATTAGCGATGAACGAGTTATCATTCTTGCGTGACACACCTTTAGGGTCGTGATCTATGCATGTGTGAAGTTTCATGAAAATATTATAAAGGGTGTTCGAGTTATGCTCCAGACACGAAATCAGTGCACGAAACAACAAAGGGACATAACTAAGAAATTAACGACGCAAGAGTTGTCATTGTTGCGCGATACACACCTTTAGGTCTCACGGGATAGTGGGCAGCTAGCTTTAAACAGGGGTGGACGATTTTCTATATACTTCACTACCGACCCTGTAAGTTACAACAGTGTGTCTAGAAAAATAGGTTTATGAATATTTCTTGACTTTGGGAGGCTTGACTAGGTGTATTTTTGAGAGTATTTCATAATTATACGAAACTGAATGTTAGCTCCAATTGATTTTGACATCTTGGAAAATGGCGCATGCTATGCTGTCTCGCCGGTACGGTTTCGCGTCAGAATTTAACATATTTTTCTGGCATTTGTAGCGAAAATTTGAGCTGGTTATGACCCCGCTTTGAAATCATTTTCAGAAAATGATGTGGTGTGACAAGTGATAGAACAAGACATAACAAAGTATCTGTGCCTCATATTTTCATGAAAACAATTCCGATAAATTCAGTCGTGCTGAAATTTCTGGCCAAAAATAGGTGGGTGGGGTAACTTTGTAAAAAATACATCTGATGCGGTTAATGAATTTTTATTGTGGCGCGCGATTTGTACTTCATTTGCGAGTATTTTTCAATACTTTTCGCAAGAGCCTCCTTAACTGATTGTGAGAGGCGGTGATTTTTATAAGTCACCCGCCGCCCTCAGAAAAGCAGTCATTTTTGGCTATTTTCAACCGTCCCATGATGTCTTAAGGGAAAAATATGATATTTCAAGGTGTCATATTTCACCTCTAACCAGTATTGTTTGACAGAAGAACATGTCCCAAGATAACATCCAGCAGTTTTAGTTTACTGCACTCAAATATGCAAGTTTCAGCAGGGCTGGAGGTAAGCATGGTATTTTGCTGTCGGTACACCGAAATGAAACGAAATGAAACTTCGCGTTTCGCCATTTTGGGGGTGGGCGATATTCGCGCCCCATTTCGACATCAGCTTTCATTTTGTACATTTTTCGTTGTTTGCGTTTTACGTAAAATTGATGAAATTAGCAATATAGAGCGAGACGAGCCGTTTCGGGGAAAAAATATTTCCCCTTAAGGTCTCACGGGACAGTGGGCAGCTAGCTTTAAAAAGGGGTGGACGATTTTCTATATACTTCACTACCGACCCTGTAAGTTACAACAGTGTGTTTAGAAAAATAGGTTTATGAATATTTCTTGACTTTGGGAGGCTTGACTAGGTGTATTTTTGAGAGTATTTCATAATTCTACGAAACTGAATGTTAGCTCCAATTGATTTTGACATCTTGGAAAATGGCGCATGCTATGCTGTTTGAACTAGTCCAAAACGAGCATGAATCAGTCTATGCCAGTTATTTAGGTGTGTAAGTGATGACGGTTACCAGCTGCAAGAATATAATGATGCAATACATTATGTTGATTGAAATATTACACAGGTTTGAAACTTCAAACATCAATGTTTTTTTGGCTGTGACTGGAGAAATGGTGCTTATTGGATTTGCGACCATTGTAGATCCAGATAAGCCTGTTGATCCGCAGTGTGATCAGAAGCTGACTGTTCGTCATTACATCCGCAGTGTGATCAGAAGTTGACTGTTCGTCATTACATCCGCAGTGTGATCAGAAGTTGACTGTTCGTCATTACATCAATGAAACATCCGTCATGGTTCTAATAAGCAATATAGATCGTTATCAATCTACAGGAGTGTACTATTTCATCAGGAACAATAACTCGCATAAGCCCAATTTCACCAGTGACAGTCACATTGGAGCATATGCCGTGTGATAAAGTTTCCTATATTCATTGCAATGGCGTAACTCGAAAAAAATAAGCATAGTTATTGTTTGCCCTAGTTTTTCCACCAATGAAAGCAAAGAATTTCATCTCAATTAATCGCATATTGCGACGCTTTTGCCAATATCTATTAAACTAATCATTAAATGTTGCAATAACTCAGCATGTATATTTAGAACCACAGGCCTCGCCTTGTTGACGTAATTTCTTGTGACGCGCACCATGTGTACGATCGATTCAGTGTCACACCGCCAATCACGTAATAGTATCGTTATTGAAAACACGTTCATTGGCACGCTCCATTCTAATAGACAGGTGCCGCGATGGGGCGGGGTAACCAATAAATTAGTTATAGTTCACATTTTGAATTTTTAATAAACTAATTTTTCGCTCGCTTTCGCTCGCTGCGAAATTAATTGATTACAAATTCAATATGTGAACTATAACTATAACTATTACTTACAGGTATCCCCTACTATACAGGGATGAAAGTGCGGGGGTTGTCAGGCGGACGTGAAATGTGCCCTGTGTCTTGTGTTGCATTTTACTGACCTGTCGTCCATGAGGTTGTTGATGGGCACTTACAGTCTGTTTCACGAAACCTGCCCAAATGTTATGGCCATATAAACAATGCAAAAACAATATTTATTTCGATAATAACGCAGGTTCAAACAGTGAAAGGGACATCTCTCGAACGGTCACTCCGACCTAACCTCGGTACGTACATGTACTCGTGATTTGTATTCAGAGTTCTCTCGACGATTTTTGCTGCATGTATGATGGAATTTTCAAACAACAGTGGAAATTTGATATGTAATTAACATAATTATGGGATTGTGACGAAATAAAAATGTTGATTCATGATTGAAAAGCATATTATTGCATAAAAGGGGCTCTCACAGTGTATTAACACAATGTAATAAAAATAATAATACACTAGTGCCGTGTAATAAATATGCAAATTAGCTCGTTGCAGAAAACCGGTTTGGTGACCAGTACAGCTTCAATGTATGATGATGTGCTTATGTAATAAATATAATCTAACATTTGTGGTGATTTTATATGATATGTATTAAATTCGTTGACTAATTTCATAAGAAGCGAGGCATAGTGTTCGTTTGTTTCGTTTGGGAACCTTCGACAAATCTTCACTGTACGTTAGAGTGTTCTTACCGGTTTGCAGCCATAGGTTGAAGTAACGGAACAAGGTCTATAAATACATTAAATATAACTAAAAGTATCAATAAGTGTGTGTGTGGGGGGGGGGGGGGGGGTCAATTGAAATAAAAAAGTTTACTCCCTGTTATATCACAATGTATTGTAATGTGTAATAACATGGAGTAAACAAAGCTTAAGTCACTTTCTTGTTCACTTATTGATACTTTTAGGTATATTTAATGTATGTATAGGCCTTGGTTTAATGTATGTATAGGCCTTGGTTTAATGTATGTATAGGCCTTGCATGTATATGCCTTGGTTTAATGTATGTATAGGCCTTGGTTTAATGTATGTATAGGCCTTGGTTTAATGTATGTATAGGCCTTGGTTTAATGTATGTATAGGCCTTGCATGTATATGCCTTGGTTTAATGTATGTATAGGCCTTGGTTTAATGTATGTATAGGCCTTGGCTTAATGTATGTATAGGCCTTGTATGTATAGGCCTTGGTTTAATGTATGTATAGGCCTTGGTTTAATGTATGTATATGCCTTGGTTTAATGTATGTACAGGCCTTGGTTTGTTACTTCAACCTGTGTTTGCAGCATGATGAACACCTTAAAATAATTGGGTTGGAATTATAAGAAACAAACAACATTTTGGAGATTTTATCGGAGATATAAACTTTAACAGATTGAACAGTACTGTCTAAATACGGTATCCAGGCCTTCAGCCAGTAGTATCGGAGATATAAACTTTAACAGATTGAACAGTACTGTCTAAATACGGTATCCAGGCCTTCAGCCAGTATTATCGGAGATATAAACTGTAACAGATTGAACAGTACTGTCTAAATACGGTATCCAGGCCTTCAGCCAGTATTATCGGGAAATATTGTATCGGGATATAAACATTTAAAAATATAACTAGTTAATATTTTAAATGTTTGTATCCCAATAAATTGCCTTTTTGCAGCACGATGAACGCCATACTTTGCCTTCTGGTCCTGGTGCCTTTGGTCTACGGGGCAAGCATCGACATCGACGAAGAAAATGACAAGAGGTTTATCTTCGGTGACGGCTTCAACCACTTCAGTATGTTATAGTTGCTGCACTTGTAATGAATGGCAACATATTGTATTGTGTTATTTATCCTATGCGAACAGTTTGCCGTTTGTCAACGTTTTCGCTGCTCGCTGGCTTTAAAGGTACATGCCCACTCAGTAGGCATGAAATGAACTGCGCCAGTAAACAGTGGATTCAATAAACAACGGAACACTCTTTATAAACGGAACATCGAATTAGAAAAGCAAATGGAGAATAATCATGGCAAAGGAAGTAATACACGTATGCTGAGTGGCTATGAGCAATGTAACATTGACATTTGGAGTAGTCTGCGAATATGGACTATATGCACAATATCAATCTAATGGCGCTGTTCATTATATCAGAGACATCATCTGAGACGTTTTCTGGCAAAATAAACATTCATTCACCATTACCCCACATATGTATTGGCATTATTATACATTTTATACCAGACCTAAATTCCCACACTGATATCAGGGACGATAACCGTGTTTCATTAAAATACTAACAGACATTAATATTATTAGGTTTGAGGAATTTGATTCCTCAAACCTTTTGTTTTCGTTGGTTTTTTTTTTCTTTTTCTTTTTCTTTTTCTTTTTCTTTTTATTCAGCCGTCGAGACTACAGCCCAAACCGCTGGTCGGATCGACTTCAAATTTTGCATACCGATTCGCATCAACAGTGAGACGAGAATAACTCAATTTTCAGAATTCTCATGACGTCACTTTTTACGAAACCGGAAGTGACGTCATATATCATATAATTCCCTATAACTTCCTTAAAAAATGAAAAAAATCAACAATTTCAGATTTTTATTTTATTTTAACGGGTGGTCTTTGAAAACAGTTTCCAATTTGTACAGTAATCTCAGCAACATAATTTTTTGACAGCGTCACGCGGGACATTCATCCGCACAGAAGATGATATTTTTCAGAGCAATGGCTTGAATAGTTCTGATTCAATTGTCTTTCAAACTTGGACGTTTTTTTTCAATTTTTCAAATTTGAAATGGTCATAACTTTTTTATTATCTAACCGATTTCAAATATTTTTTTTGCATTAAAAAGCCAACAAAATTCTCTATCTCCATTTCGCTGGTAGTTTTTGGCTATCTGCCCAAATGAGAGAGTTGTAGGCATTTGAAGTTATATACGAACTGACATGCTGTGAGTGCTTTAGAATCGTCTCAATTTCAATGTCAGACTAGGGGGTTAACGGTACACATTTCGTAGAACGTTATATAATGAAAAATGCTTAGGATAGTCAAGCGATTCAGAAAATACAAAACTTTATTTTTTCAATTTCATTGGAATTGCATCAATTTTTTTTGAGTTTCATATGTTTTCGTCATTGGCAATGTCTTCTAATCACTTTGCCAGTGTACGTTTGTCAGTACATCAAGCCTCAAACCGTTGATGCAGCTTCAGCTGCTCTAGTTATTCTCTGTATTTATTTTTTGATGTGCAATGATCATACTTTATAATCTGTCGAAAATATTATGTTTTATGTGTCGCATTTAATTAGTATAAATAATTATAAAATATCATATCTCATTTGCATTGCATATGGAAATAGCCTGATACCACCTAGCGTCACTATCAGTAAAATAAATATTACTAAATGATTATATCTGTATAGCGGGCACTCGTAATTTTTGGAACTGGTGGAATAGTGACACAAGTATACACTTATTTAATTCTCATATTAAAGAACAGTTTGTGCCTACTGAGTGGGCATGTACCTTTAAAGGTTCATACCCACGTGCCAGGTTATAATATAGGGAGGCATATTTTGTTCGTCCATACATGATTAGATATAACATTTTTCGGGAAAAATGAAGTCATGAACCATTTTCGGACGATATAATTGGCATGTTTATACTTCGTATATCAAACATGAATTTTCACACTGATATCAGGGGCTTTTCTTTTACTGGTATACTGGTTAGGGTTAGCTCACCAGTGCCTCGTGTTAAGTAGTTATCCTCATTTATGGCTACAAGATTGTTCCTAATTTTGTACAGCATACTCAGTCTGGCATCGACTCTCCTCTGTTCAAGTGATCTCCACTCCAGACTGTGCAGCATATCGGTTACACTAGATGTGTTGTGATAACGGTTAGAAACCCATCTTGCAGCCCTCCTCTGGACCATCTCGAGTTGGTGTACAAGCCTATGCAAAGTTAAGTCACACTCATTGTCTTTGCTAATGCTCTTGGGGTCCCAGACTGTGGAACAGTATTCTAGTTTAGGACGAACAAGGGATTTATAAGCTCGTTCTTTGACAGTCTTCGAGTTGATCCTGAGGTTACGTTTCAGAAAACCTAGAGTCTGATTGGCCTTAGATGAGACGGAGTTTATATGTTTATTCCACTTCAGATCGTGGCTGCTGTTAACCCCGAGGTACTTAATACCAGGAACTGAAGAAATAATTTGGCCGTGGAGAGAGTAGTTATGCATAACAGGAGCCTTCCTGGTGGTGATGTAAATAACCTCGCATTTGTCAGGATGAAAAGACATTTGCCAGTCGGATTCCCATCTCTCGAGATTATGAAGGTCGTCTTGAAGTTTGTTGCAGTCAGATGGGCTATGTAAAGCTAAGTACAACAATGTGGCATCTGCAAAGAGCCGGACAGTACTATGGGTTGTGTACTCAGGGAGGTCATTAATATAAACAAGAAATAACGCAGGACCAAGCACAGAGCCTTGTGGAACACCAGATAGTACTGGAACGGACGTAGAAGCTTTCCCTTCAAGGACGACACGCTGAGACCTACCACTAAGAAAAGATCCTATCCAGCCGAGTGCTAATCCCTTCACGCCATAGGATGAGAGTTTGTAGAGGAGCCTATTGTGTGCTACCTTATCAAAGGCGTTAGCGAAATCCATGACTACAACATCATTCTGTCTACCACTCTGCATGTTGAGGGCTATGTCGTGAACAAATTCAATCAGTTGACTTTCACAGCTACGCTTCTCCCGAAAGCCATGCTGGAGGGGATAAAGAATATTGTTCCTATTGAGATGCTGCATCATATTACTGCAAACAATGTGTTCCAAGAGCTTACAGCAGATACAAGTTAGAGAGACAGGGCGATAGTTCGAAGGTGTCGTTTTGTCACCTTTCTCTTGTATATTGGTGTTACATTGGCTTGTTTCCAAATGTCTGGTAGAGACTGCTGCTGAAGTGAGGTATTGAAAAGTAGAGTAAGAATTGGCGCAAGTTCAGCCGAGAGGTGCTTCAGAATAGTAGGAGTAATATTGTCTGGGCCTGGGGCCTTGGATTCTGAAAGTTTTTGCAAAAGTTTCTGTACACCATTTTCTGTTACCTCTATCTCAGGCATGTCGTTTTCTTTTCTGGAAAAAAGGTTTGAAACATATTTGCAGTAAGAAACGAGTTTCATGTGAGTTTGCTGAGAGAAAACAGAGTGGAACTGGTCATTAAGCAAATTGGCTTTTGAGATTGGATCGGTAATAGATACTCCGTTTCTCTTCAGGGATTTAAGTCCAATAGCATCTGTTTTTTGTGCTTAATAAAAGTCCAAAAACGTTTTGTAATATTGAAATTTTCAGTTACTGAATTTTCATCTTTTGGAGTAATTAAGTCCTCAACATACTCCCAGTAAGCTCCTCTGTTCAGTGTATGTATATGGTGTTTAAGAATTTTTAGTTTACTTGAACCTTCAGGGGTAGGTTTAGCTCTGTTTTTAAAGTAAAGTTTATCCCGTTTCCTAATAAGACGCCTTATTTTACCATTAATCCAAGGTTGTCTATCTTTTAACTTTGCAGTTTTGTGCGGTATGAACTGGCTGATGGCTCTTTCGAGCTCCGAAGTGATATTGACCCATAATTGGTTAACCGGGGTTGAAGTGTCAAAATTTGGCAATAGACTTTCCCCAAAGGTAGTAATGTGCTTTCTAAGTCCCTCCCAATCACCCTTACTGTAGAGCGCAATCTTCCTGGGGGTTTGCTTGTTTTTAATAGGCCTAATGTCAATTTCAGTTAGGACAGCATCATGGTCACTTACACCTGGGATCACTTTGCATGAAGAAATTATATTGGGGTTGTTTGTGATAACAAGGTCAAGGATGTTGTGCCCCTGGTGGGTGAGTCTACAAGTTGAGTCAGGCCCATGTCGTCTAAGAGGTCAACGAACTGAAAGGTAAGAGTGGGATAGCCACAATTATGTTTTATACAGTTGTTTGGCCAGTCGTATCCGGGAAAATGCATGTCTCCTGCAATAAGAACATGGGAACCAGTCATACCCAATCTCAGAAGTGACTCGGAAAACTGGTCTAAACTAGAGCTGTTGCCCTCACTAGGCTTGTAGTAGCTACATAAATAAAGTGGTTTACAGCCAGTAACCTCCATTTTCATCCAGGCAATCTCGCAGTCTGTATGCAGGTCGGGAACCTCGCTGCAAATAAAGTCATCTTTTGCGGCAATAATTACCCCACCACCTCCCCGTTTTCTGTCAACCCGAACAACATTTTCCATGTACTGTCTGGGTAAGATTTCACCCAAGTGAATAGTGGCATCTATCTTGGTTTCGACCCCTATGATAACATCAGGGTTTACGCTATCGATCATATTACTAAGATTAGTACTGTGGGCCACGATAGAGTTAATGTTTACACTCAGTACTTTCAGAGGTTTTAATGTACGACATGTGCGTGTAGGTTTTCCTGTACGAGGGAGTCGATGAGAGGTTCTTGGGGAAGAACTGTATGTGGGATCTCCTGTGCTGCTCTGCTCAGAAAGTGTGCTGAAATTGCATGGGCTTATGGGCTCAAACCTGTTTGTCGTGATCAGATCATCAATAAAGTTTGATGACACAGTATGCTGATTAATTGCGTTGCAATTGAGACAGTGCCAGCTTACACTGGTGTTCTGTAGTGTATGGAAGGTGGCTTCGCCTATATCCTGACAGTCAATGTGGAACCAAATAAAACAAGTCTCACAAAACACGGCATTCCTAGACCAGGTTACATTTGTTTCACAAGCTCCGCATGGGTAAATGCTGTTCCCACTAGTTTTTGTAATGCTAGGACCAGGGTTGGTTTGTACGTCACCTGATACCGAGACCAGTAGGGTGCAGATGTAGAAGAGAGAACAATTGTTTCTCTGAATGTCAAAATTTTGGCATTTTCCGTTTTTCAAGAAGGAAAAAATGGTGGTAAAATTGCTACTCAAACATTCATATTGTATTCTAAAACCATCAGCATTCATTTGCAAAAATGAGTCAAAAACGGGTAGTCGAGTTTGATATGGAACATGGCGCAGTCTGGAAAGTAGGCCCCCGCAACAGAGGACTGTTGCCAGCATGAGAGTCAGTGCCAGAATGGGTCCGTTGGGTTTAAACATGGTGTATCTGATGAAAAATCTCCATAATGTAGTAATATCAACAACAATACATGGGTGCCGCCATCTTGGATGGTCACGTGATCAAATAGTGATGTTTCGTGGCCGACAAAGAAAACACACAAACTCCACTCCCCGTGAACAGCAGTCACTTGTAACAAGTATAACAACCTTACCAATGACCTAAACATGCCTGATAATTACTCAAATAATTTTAAATGAACATAGACATAAAGAAATAGTAGAAAAAATATCACTCAGACAACGGAAGACTTTATAGTTTCGCGCATGCGATAACCGTGTTTCCTTAAAATGTTAACTGACATTATTATTTCTTCTCTGTAATTATTTTTTTGATGTGCAATGATCATACTTATTAATCTGTCGAAAATATTATTTGTTCAGATGATTCATTTAATTTGTATAAATAATTAAAAAATACCATGCCTCATTTGCATATGAAAACAGCCTGATACCACCGCGCGTCACTATCAGTAAAATAAATATTACTAAATGATTATATCTGTATAGCGGACACTCGTAATTTATAGAACTGGTGGAATAGTGACACAATTATACACTTATTTAATTCCTATAAATAACATTTTGTGCCTACTGCATGGGCATGTACCTTTAACCCTTACATTGCTGAATTAAATTTTGTCGTTTATTTTGTAATTTCAAATTTTGTCAAGTAAAACCTGGTTTGGCAGCAGTTTAGAATCATTTCCATTGGAAATAATTCTAAAGTGCTGTCAAACCATGTGTTTCTTGAGAAAAAAAGAGATAAAATATGACACAACGGCAGACGACAATTTTCGGTTCCCGCCTTTTATAGGTTACTGGGACCCGCTTCACTAAACTTCGTACGACAAAAGTGTTCGTAAGTGAAAAATTATGTCTGGGCAACGAATCATTGTTTGCACGAGCAACAGAAGCCGCCTTGTGCGAGGTTCATTTGGTTGAGGCGAAAAATAAGCGCATGAATTACAGACATACAACAACAACAACAATGGCTGATGGTGTTGAAGCCCAACTTGAATGTTTAACCCAGGAAAACACATTTATGAAGAAGTATCTTGCTTTGCGTAATAAATGCGAACAGCTACAACAGGTATAGCCGCTAAGTGTAGCTGAAGACTGGCATGATAGACACAGACAATAGCGATGAGCAGCTAATATGAAATAGGCACTACCTATGACGGGCGACGTTAGTGTCGTGTCGTGTCCTAAGTTCGTGAAGTCTCCATCTTCGTGTTTTCGGATACCTCGGTCCTTACTCGCGTGTTTTGACGTGTGCATGAAAACCCGGATGTAAATATTGACATCTGATCTTCTGCTGTCAAAAACTGCTCAGTCCAAAAAAAATGCGTATGAAACAAGTAAAGTAACACACATTGTTCTACAAGTTACTTACAATTGATACAATTCACTATTCCCATATATCCATGGCAACAAAAGTCAAAATTCTTGTATTAGTACTTCGTATGATCGTCCTGTAAACTTTTCAGGACAAGTTCATTGACCCCTACACTGCGTCTAGCAACTTCCGGTTTGATTAAGGCCATGATGTTTTTTTTATTGGGTTTTCGTCCTCATTGTATTTTTATTGCCAATTTTTTTTCCTTCAATTTCTACACAAAATATCCATGATTTTTTTTGCCAACAGTATCGATTATGTTTGACATAGTGTGTGTATTTTCCCTATGACAATGTGAATACATGTTATATTATCAAATCACTACATGATTCCTTGGTATTCTAGTATTCTGCATGCACACATTTGTTCACATACCATGTTTATATTATGTCCCATAAAATGTGTGTCTATGAATAATGAAGCAATTTTTGTTAATTTATATTTTTAATACTTCCCATTAAAAATGATTAATTTATAGCAAATAATAATAATTTTAATTTAAAAAATAAAAGGTCACTGCATCATCAAAAGTGGGACTATAAACCAATATTAAAATTCATCTTGGCCTATTTCCATGAATTCCTGTGTAAACACAAACAAATTGCATGCTGGGAAATGTGTATTACGAAATTGAGTACATTCAATGGCGGCCTCCTCGCAAATATGCATGCAGTATTTCTCTCTGTTATGCAGTGTTATTTCAGCAATATTTTGTGATTATGCACATCTTAGACACATTGGATGATAAAAGAAATGGTAAGTATGTTTGAAGTTGATGTTGTGTTTATGGTATAGCTATTAATGCGTTATATATGCTTAGGTTCACGATTATCGGACACGCAAGGATATGAAACTAAATTTAACAATTGATAGCTTTACCATGATGTTAGTATGCTATAAGCATGATAAACGGTACCGTAGTATATTGTAGTATTGCAGAACTACTTCCCGCAGCTACCACGGTGTTACAACTTCTCTATTATAATTAAATGGTGTCATTGTCGCGGGTGTCGGAGGTTCCGTCAACTGGAGGTTTCGTCAACTGAGAGGTTTAGTCAACTCGGCGTCCGATTCGTCAATTAGGCAATTAAGAGTAAAACTCGATAATGACCAGCACGTGCCATACAATTGATCAGATAATTGATGGTCATTAAATGGACATTAATGACAGATATTTCTTGCTATTTTAAAGTAGGTTTTAGTAGGAAATAGGCATTTAATGGCAGATATTTGTTGTATTTATTATGCACATTTAATGGCATATATGTTAATAACATTTTAAAGTATCTTTAGGTGTATATTTTGTGTATGTGTATAATCACCCACTTCTGCAGCATTTGTCAGATATTACATATTTTACATACATGTTTTCCACATAAATATCACATCCACGTCTGAGAAAAAGTATCTTACAACATTTGTAATAATTGAATAATTCCTGATCTGGGGCTACACTGGTCATCTGTCGAAATGTACGTTTTCTCAACCGGGAGACCATACAAATATTACATATATTACACTAGTGTTTTCCCCAGGATGAAAAAGGGGCAGGGTGCTAGCCGAAAAAAGGGCACTTCAGGCGCGGCGGAAGACGATAATTATTGGCAGGGGGGGCGAAGTTTTGAGGGCCCGAAGGGCCGGAGGATTTGCTAGGGGGTCCGGGAGCATGCCCCCCCCCCCATCCCCCCCACCCGGAAAATTTTGAAATCAAAGTGGTCTGAAACGCCATTTCCTGCATGCTCAGCAAAGTCTGAGCACATACTATGACTCTCATTTTGTCCTATATTTTAATGAAATAACCAACAGTTGTATAATTATTGGGTGGGTGGCACGCTAGATGCGTCCGGGGGCATGCTCCCCCGGAAATTTTGAATTGCATTTATTTCTGCATTGTTCCTATTGCAACTAGCACTCACCTTTGTCAAATATCAGAGCATATACTGACATAGATCTAGTGGTAATAATCATAATAATAAACAAATATATCAAATTTGTTGTTGTTGTTTCATGTCCGCTTTTCAGGCGCTTACTTTTCGCCCCAATCTGTCTACAGCCACACGAACAGAGAACAATTTGTAAGGATTTCTTTCATGACTATTTGGTTGGCGCTGAAAAGTGCCGTTTTGTTGGCGCTAGAAAGTGCCATTTTGTTGGTGCTGAAAGTGCCTTTTCAACATATTCGTCTGGCGTTCTTTGATAACCAAAGTCGGGTTGCCCGCTCAAAATCCAAATAGTGGGAACATCTGTGGATAAGGAGCAGTTTGTTTGTCGTCTCGACTTGAAGCCTGTTCCTCAGGTCAGTTACGGTTCTCTGCACGTTGGAGAAGACCCGCTCCACCTCTGCTGTAGACACGGGTACCACGGCTGCCGCGTTGTTTCACACATTATGGGCTGACAATTGTGCTTTGTGAACCACTAATTCGGGGTATTGTTTTTACAAGACGGTGCTCGCGTCATAACGTGATACAAATGTGTGAAAATAAATTGTCGGTGGACATGCCAATACGGTATTCGCTGTATGACGTGATACAAATTTGTGAAAATTATTTGTCGGTGGACATGCCAGGCACGTGCCATCGTAATCATAGCCTCCAACAAGTTCAGGTTCACTAATCGACGCTGGACAAAACAAATCTTGATCAATTAAATGTCTAAGTCTCAGATATAAATTACCCCAATTTAGAGAATGAAAAAAAAACAACACGAAAAACAGCGGCTGACGGGTCGATCACGATGATCGGTCATTCGGCCGATACAAAATTTAGCATCAAGTGCGCCTAGTAACACACACTTGGTTACCGCTTTTCATTCGCTAATTGCGCAGAGAAAACTGGGACTAAACATCCATTGCCCAATTTGCCCACCAGTCCAGTCAACAGCATTTCAGCATTATTCACATATCTACAGTGAATAATGGATACATTTCTGTTGTCGTCTCAACTCGTGAACCTCGTAAATCCAGATCGAACTAAGAGGATGCATAATCTCATTTGATCTGATCTTAATCTACACTGGTCGTGAAATCCACTCACAAAAGCAGTTGGTTTGACAAGCGCATGTTTTCTCTTGAGCCTGACCGTGTTCAGACCAGCTTTATGACAGGACAACATTAACATGCCGCTCTAAACCAGTATTGATTCAGTTTCATATAAATCATACACGCTATACTGGGCCCAGGTGCCATCTCGTTTTATCTCTCCGCGGGGCGCGAGCCATGTGAGGTGGGAATTGACTTTCATATTCTGGGATTTGTTAGCGATTACGTGTAAGTTTATACAGACAAAACTAGGTCTCAGGTTTTGTAATTTGGGCGTAGCGGGGCGGGTAGATTTGGATTTTAGGGCAGCAGGGCAGGGTTTTGCCGGCTGTAAACCAGGCAGGGCGCAGCGCCCTCCTAAACCTTGCTAGGGGAAACACTAATTACACACATGTATTAAATACCACTATTGGGCCGCCATCTGGCGAGACACATATGCAGTCATGGATATACAACATGCATAAATACAACAATTACATGTATATACAACAGTAGTACATGTATATAGCCGCCCTGGTGAGATTCGTTGGATTTGAGAGACAGCTAGTGGTCCGTCGGTAGCACCATGTCTACGAGCGTACGTTCAACTAAATTACTAATTACTAAACGATCAAAGGTCAACTACTTGAAGAAAGTGCGAAAGTCAATTAGCCGAGGTGTGATAAATACCATTCAACTATAATCGCCTAATTGACGAACCGGTAACCAGTTGACGGAACCACTTGACTTTTCACTCTATTTTGCCTAATTGACGAAACCTCCAGTTGACGGAACCTCCCGAATCCCATTGTCGCACTTCTCTCATTTGAACCAGTGATACAATTTAGATATTTCCGTTTCATATATAGTATATTAATAGCCTAGGCATAGTGGAGCGCGTGGTCGAGCGGTCTGAGGCGTCGGTCTGCTGATCTTACGATCGTGGGTTCGAGCCTCGCGTGCGTTGTGTCCTTGAGCAAGAAACTTTATCCGCACTGCTTCAGCCCACCCAGATGTAAATGGGTACCGGCTAAATACCGGGAACATCGATTGTATTTGATTGTATTTGATTGTATGTACATGTACTTATGAATACAAATATGATCCACTAGTGATAAGCCTCAGTATTGAGGGTATACCAGTATACTGGCAAAAGCAAAGCATAATATAAACTATATTAGTACATTTACGATCATTTTAAGAAAAAATAACAAGGCTAAGAATCTTCAGTGATATTATTCCCAATTTTCGCAATCTCAGTCGTCATTGAGCACGACTGTCACTTCGAGAGTTATACACATTTTGCCAATTTTTGGTATGAATTGTGTTAAGTTTTACATTTACTTTCTTTGATTAACCCAATGCTGTGTCAGATGTGTTTGTATCCTGGACTACAGCAACAGATGCACTAGACGCACACTTGCAATGCATACTTTGTTCTGGTAGTCGTGTTCCCCAATTATCCTGGATCGCTTGACTATGTCTTGTATTTTTAAACTCACATCAGCGAATTTAAGTGCAGCGTGGCGACTTTAGAAATTCTCCAGGTGTGTCCTTCCAGTGATGCTATTATTTTCTCGATCCCTGGTGGTCTTTGAGCACATTTTGGCCATTTTTCGTATTAGTTTTGTCCTTTTTACATACAGCTTCACTTAAGCTGTTGGTAAGAGGTACTTGTGTCATGAACTGTGAATACAGCACAGGCCGTGACACAACCGAGCAGGCGCAATAAAACAGCAGTTACAATGCATACTTGTTTCTGTTAGTCATGTCCACAGAGTAGCATGGATCGCTTGACTTTGTCTTGTAAACAAAATCACAACATGTGCGCTTTCTATCCAATGCTATTGAGAGAGATATAGTGTGCTTCTATATAACGATGTTAAAAGATAGAGAGAGAAATATTATGGTTTCTATCTAATGATGTTGAGAGAAGGTGGGTGGGGGTGCGGGGGAGAGATATATTGTGGTTTCTAGGTAATGATAGAGAAAGAGACACACAGAGAGACATAGACAGACAGAGAGCGAGATAGAGAGAGAGAGACGGACGGACGGACGGACTGGCGGGCGGGCGACGGACGGACGGACGAACTTACATTTCGGACCATAGGGGGTACTTGCTATATAAAAGATCAAAGGAAATACCCCGTAAGACACAATAGGCTTACGGGGTACGGAATAAGTTCCATTGTCTTCTATTGTCTTAGGCCACGCCCCCTACCCCATAAGTAGCCTAATGTGTGCCCGGACGGACGGACGGACGAACTTACATTTCAGACCTTAGGGGGTACTTGCTATATAAAAGATCAAAGGAAATACCCCGTAAGACACAATAGGCTTACGGGGTACGGAATAAGTTCCATTGTCTTCTATTGTCTTAGGCCACGCCCCCTACCCCATAAGTACCCTAATGTGTGCCTGGACGGACGGACGGACGAACTTACATTTCGGACCTTAGGGGGTACTTGCTATATAAAAGATCAAAGGAAATACCCCGTAAGGCACAATAGGCTTACGGGGTACGGAATAAGTTCCATTGCCTTCTATTGTCTTAGGCCACGCCCCCTACCCCATAAGTACCCTAATGTGTGCCCGGACGGACGGACGGAGAGACAGAGAGAGAGAGAGAGAATGACAGAAAGATAGAGAGAGTGACAGATAGGGAGAGAGACAGACAGAGAGAGTCACACAGAAAGATAGAGAGAGTCACACAGACAGAGAGAGACAGAGAGAGACAGAGATAGAGAGAGAGAGATGAATGTGGGAGAGAGTGAAAGAGATAGAGAGACAGACAGAGACATGGGTGTGAGAGAGAGAAAGGTGTTAAAATAAATACGGAATAATGAAACTCCATTTCGTTGCAATTTTTTCTTCTTTTTTTTCCCATAAAATATTCCAATGCGCACTTAAGGCATTTCTACTCTCTCGGGGGACTCTTCAGCGTTGTGATAAAAGCAACTTTAGTCTTCCTAACGACAACACAATTTTGAAATGCAGTAACTTCGTAAGCTATATTATGTATACTTTCCGATGTTATCTACATTTTGTTTTAGAAGCAGTTGGCCCTTTGGGCCAAATTATTCGTCGCCCGTATTAGTAATACCACGTGTCGTAAAAACACCGTCTGCTTGGTTTATCGGTTTACGGTAAAACAAATTTTACACTTTCAATCATATGTTCAACCTAGTTTCACTGAATGGTAAGTTTTCATATACGCGTAACATAAAGCGGGCGACAAAGAGTCGCCCGTATTATCTTTAGACTTATGTAACAGGACGAGAAAATAAATATGCACCCGACATCTACGGCACCCATAGGAGCTTTATGGGATGAACGAAAAGCCGATGTGATAATCCAGTTACACTGATGATCTCTATGTATCTATAAGGAATGACAGCATTCATGATCTCAGTCAACGGAAGTAATTTCATTTACCTTTGACCGGCTCACTAATTGTAAGTTACTAATCCGCATGTAGGTTGGGAACCATTTTTCAACCAACGGAAGTACGGACTGGTTTCGTGATTTGTTTTGTCACTTATCTGAATAGGTAATCATGAATTAAATATTGTAAATGACATTAATAAGGGCTATTTCTTGCCATTTCTTCATGTTAATGTGACTTTCCATGTTGTATGTCAACACAGGCAGTGTCGATCTGGCACAAAAACAAAATCAGCTGATGACCAGCAAGATAAATCACGAAACCAGTGAAAGTTAGCCTAATTTACGTCACTTCCGTTGGTTGAAAAAACAACAACAAGAACAAAAACATGGTGAGTGTCCCACCTTCTCGTATACTATACATCCTGCGATAGGAGTCATTAACACATCGGTTTCGTTCATCCCATAAAGTGCCTATGCCGGCACCTCCCACTTACAAGCACAGGTGATTCTAGCGTGTCTTGGATGGTCAACTATTGTTTGTATATACATGAAACACCTTTCTAAACAATGCACAAAACAATTAAAAAGTGCCCGGGTGTAAATATAATAATACTTAGAAAGGTACAAAACTCCCTTTCGCCACCATTGTAACGAAAAGCCACACGTAGTAGACAATTGAAACTCGCCTATACAACGCATTACAGCGTGTCGAAACCGCTGCTTGGGGTGGGTTTTCGGCATTGATTTTACAGTTGCTAATACATTAACATAAATCTCAAAGATTTCGAGTGTAAACTGTACTAAAACGCGTCTCATTAACCTAAATTCGCTTTTTAAAATCATACACGTTCAACCCTAACCCCCTTACTATAGGTAATGTCATGCTTATTTTAATCACCTGACGTAAAGCACATCGCGGCTGCACACATGTCTACAAATTACAAAATATGTGAATACCCCGAAAACTCCGACTACCCCGAAAAATGGCGTCACGACCATACAGTGGATACACCTATAGTCTGTTTCACGAAAGCTGCCCAAATTTTACGGCCATATAAACAATTAAAAAACAATTATTTTTTTCGATAGTATTAAATTAAAGGAAAATTTAAGAATGAGCCTTCTTTTTATTTCGTGAAATTTGGTCCAATATTGATTTTATTGCGAAAAAACAATTTCCCCATGTTAAATCCCCATAGGCATCATTGTACGGCCATAGTCATAGGCATAGACATCTTCACAGAATTTTTTTATAATTTCAGAAATACTTGACCGATTTTTAAAATTTAACTTTTGTTTTCTTATTTAGATCATTTCCAAGCTATCTAGCTAGGTTTCGTTGTCAATTTCCAAAATATTTCTTTTTTTTTACTCCTCCCACAACTCCTCTACCTCTTTTTCCCCCATGTTAAATTCCCATAGAGAAATCAAGTTTTCGTAATAAAACCAATATTTGACCAAATTTCACGAATAACCCAACCCCTAACCCTTTCACTTTAATTTAATATTATCGAAAAAAATATTGTTTTTGAATTGTTTATATGGCCGTAAAATTTGAGCAGCTTTCGTGAAACAGACTATAGGTTCTGGATAATAAGCCTTCGTTGGCCAGTTACAAGAGCTATAAGCATACAAATCCAGTTATTCAAAACTTTTTAAAACAATAAACTTATCGTAAAAGTGCTGTAAAACCAGATTTATCTAAAAGTCCTGCTTGTTTCCATGTCGTCCATTTTGTTAAGTATCATCCAGGCGCTTGTAGAAAATAGACTGCAGGCCCGTCGCGGTGTGTAAAATAATGCCACGGCAGCCTTTTTAGCTGGAAAAATTCCACTTAGACCCTCAAAATCGCATTTCCTACATTCTAAAGTCACCGTCGTAACATGCTTATTGCGTTGTTATTGGATGTTCAACGCATTAAGCTGACGAAAAAAAAGAAGAAAAAACAGGCCAAAATAATGCCACGGCAGCGCCATGCTGCCGTGGTGGCCGCTATGGCCCTGGACTGTGACCTTAGACTCTGGATTTTTGTTGTTGGGTTATTCTCATCCTGTATTGTGGCGCACCGTCGGGTCAGAGTAAAAAATGGTTATCTAAATTATCAGAGGAATGTACAGTAAACAATTTTCCACCATTTCATTTGCCAGTCATAAATGACAATAATATTATCACAAAGCTAATAATCATAATGCAAGATGCTTTCAGATCACGTTTAATTTTTAGTTGTTGTACATGCTATTTTACCATATTCATTATGGTGCACACTACAGGTAGGATTTATACCAACAACAAGATAATAACAATCTACAAACTGTAGCATATTATTCTGAGCATTTTTTATAATCAACAATAAATTCTATTGAAAACACAAGAGTTTATATCTACATCTGTGTAATCAAGTATAATTCTGTGTTAGTTTGTTATTGTTTTTCATATAAGACCCCCACCCCCAGTATAATGAGAAGCTCTATTCTGGTAATTTGACAGCTACCAGTCTGTGTTTACATGACCTGGACTGCTCAAAATGGCTAAAGAATACAGTGACGCCGACTGACAGAACCATGCTTTTTAAATATACACTTTGTGGTATGAACGAGAAAGCCTCTTTAAATCATACCCAATCTTACTTTGATATTAAATATCTAGAAGGTAGGACACCTGCCATCTTTTCAACCAACAGAAGTGGATTATTTACCTTGGGCCCGGCTCGCTAATTCAGTAATTGTAACGCGCGCGAAGGCCGGGACCGATACAATTACTGAAGTAGCGAGCCGAGACCAAGGTACACTAGTACCACTTCCGTTGGTTGAAAAGATGGCGAGTGTCCTACCTTGTACATATTTAATATAAGAGTAAAATTGGGTATCTTTAAAGAGTGTTTTGACGTTCATACCACAAAGTGCCTATGGTTCTGTGTGACAAAATCTCAGCAACTTTGTGTTTGTTGTTGTTGCTGAGTGTGCAAATAAAGAGAATAACAGATTGCAAAAATAGATTTGCTGCCGTTCTATCACATAGAACTAACAGTTAGGTAGCAGTGAACAGTTAGCCGCAAGTTTTGTACCTTTTTTTTTCTGCAAGTTTCAAACAGTAATTTATTCTAGAGAAAACGTATGTATGGGATTGGGTTTGCACCATCACAGTACATTTGCCTCTGGATGATGATTGAGAAAATATGCAACTTTCAGTCTCTAGTTCCGCAAGTGATCAGTTTTTGTGGAGATAACATATTTCAGTACTTTCAGTACTTTGATTGACAATGCTGCTAAACAAATTACTCGTACCTGTAGCAACCATACCTTTCTCTCATCCACCCAACTTCCCTACACCAAACACAGCTGATCGTCTCATTCCAGAAACCGATACCCCACCTAATTCACACTGCCACATTTCAAAATTCAATCACCGTCGGTTATAGCCCCAATTCTCATGGATTCGTGCCTTCTCATTGATTCGTGCCCCTAGAAAACAAGTGAATAAGCATATTCTAAGAATATTGTTAATTGAAAATTATTTTAAAAAGGTATTTTAAGTTGTATCCCACGGTTTTCTAAGTTACAGTTACATACAATTGTGATTTACCGCCTATTTTGTGATTTTTATGCCACCAGGTTTTCGAAGAAACAGGTGGCATATAGTGTTTGGACTGTCCGTCCGTCTGTCTGTCCGGGCACACATACAGGGTCTTAGGTGGTTAGAGGCGTGGCCTAAGACAAAAGAATACAATAGATTTATTCCGTTGACCACTTAAGCCTATTGTTCCTTAGGTGGTCATTCCTTTGATCTTTTATATAGTAAAAACCACCCAAGGGATGTCACGTAAGGACGTCCGTCCATCCGTCCGTCCGTCCGTCACACTTTTCGGTTAACCAATTTGTCACAGTTTCTCAAATATGCTGCAGGTGGCATCCGCGTTCGACAGACGCATTTCTTGTTCTACATAGTTCCTTAATCTGAAGAGGGTCTGCAAATGATGCATAAAATGTGATATATGTTGATTTCTAGGTGAATCTGGACTTCATCATATTTAAATTTGATTCATCTAGGCAGCAACACTTCTTTATTGTATGAGTGATCAAGGAATGTCACTCAAATGTGCAAAAAGTTGTAGGGCACGAACCTGAAGTGAAGTTTCAAGATCAATTAGGCGACTTGGGTGGATTATTTCTAGGGACTCTAAGACTTGCATAAACAACAATTTTGGTGAATTCCTTATGTGCATTATGTTGATGTATACATTTTCAGGAATTAATCAGAATATAACACACAATATGAATGTATGTGCTTAGGGGCACGGATCCATGAGAATAGGGACTATACCCAATCATGGACGTTAGATCTATTCACCAGCATCAAGTTCCAATCATGGACGTTAGATCTATTCACCAGCATCAATTTCCAATCATGGACGTTAGATCTATTCACCAGCATCAAGTTCCAATCATGGACGTTAGATCTATTCACCAGCATCAAGTTCCAATCATGGATGTTAGATCTATTCAACAGCATCAAGGATGTTAGATCTATTCAACAGCATCAAGTTCCAATCATGGATGTTAGATCTATTCAACAGCATCAAGTTCCAATCATGGATGTTAGATCTATTCACCAGCATCAAGTTCCAATCATGGATGTTAGATCATTCAACACATCAAGTTCCAATCATGGATGTTAGATCTAATCAACAGCATCAAGTTCCAATCATGGATTAGATCTATTACACAGCATCAAGTTCCAATCAGGATGTTAGATCTATTCACTCAAGCCATCATGGTTCAATCATGAATGGTTAGATCTATTCAACCAGCATCAAGTTCCAATCATGGACATTAGATCTATTCACCACATCAAGTTCCAATCATGATGTTAGATCTATTCAACAGCATCAAGTTCCAATCATGGACATTAGATCTATTCACCAGCATCAAGTTCCAATCATGGATGTTAGATCTATTCACCAGCATCAAGTTCCAATCATGGATTGTAGAGATCTATTCACATGCATCAAGTTCAATTCAATGGATGTTAGATCTATTCACCAGCATCAAGTTCCAATCATGGATGTTAGATCTATTCACCAGCATCAAGTTCCAATCATGGATGTTAGATCTATTCACCAGCATCAAGTTCCAGATATTGTGCATGAATTATGCAATATCATGTACCGCGGATATGTTCTATTATGTCATATGTGGCAGTGACTGAAGAAATGGGGCTTGTGGGCTTGCGACCAGTGCAGACCTAGATCAGCCTGTGCGTCTGCATAGTCTGATCAGGATTTGCACTGTTTGCCATTCCATTAATGAAACACCTGCCCTGCTTATAACAAAAACATAGTTCGCTATCACTATCAGGCTGCACAAGTGTGCTATATGATCAGGAGCCACACTGGTCACAATTCCCATAAGCCCTATGTATCCAGTCACAGCCACATATTTGTTAGTTTGACGGAGATCACGGGTTTCATTCCAAAAAAACCATACCAATGCCATTGAAAGTGAGACTTTGTGCCGGTCTCCTCGAATTAACAGACCGTAATAACCCTAAATATTCAGACACAAATTGCTTTGGGAAACCCCTATTAAATAGCGGTTTCCCAAAACTAATTGTATCCAAATACATTGTTATGTTATTAAACCAGTACTGCCATATTAACCCTAAATATTGACATGCTTACTGTTGTAGGGAAACAACATATTTGTATGTGTTTCCCCAAATAAATGATGTCCAAATATTTAGGGTTATTATTATCAAGGCTTACAATTTAGAAATTTGCATCCGTAATATTTGCTTTAAAGTTTTCAGGTACCCATTATCTCTGCAATAATATGTCGGAATGACTTCAAACTTCATATACTTCCTTATCATCATCCATATTTGAATTCCATACCACACCCATGCGGCCTTCATGTCCAACGTCAAGGTCAAATTACTAGAAATTTGCATCTGTAAGATTTGCGTTAAAAGTTTTCGGGTACCTATTATCTATGCAACGCTAAGTCGGATTGACTTCAATCTTCATCTAATTCCTTATCATCATCTATATCTTCATTCCGTACCACACCCATGCAGCCTTCATGTTCAAGGTCAAGGATTCAACCTGTTAACCCGACCTACATTGACCTTGGCTGTTGACAAGCCGTTAAACACCGTGAAATAAATAAACACCATTAAATAAATAAATTCCATCTTCGTGTGTTGTGCAGGCGAATGAGAAGTTGGTCAACAGGCTCCACCATGTGAAGAAGATGGTACGACGATACAAACGGGAACGCAAGTATGTACACTGTCAGAGCTCCAGATAAGTTTTGTATCTAAAGAGTATTATACTAGTATCCCCACATTTCAAATTCAATGTATTTCACTTTTGCAGATGTATTATTGATTTTCTCCTTTATTAAATGGGGAACGAGTGATAAAAAATAAAACACTTTTAAAAATTCACTTATTTGAACTGCAAAATACGCCAAGACACACCTTATCTGGAGTATGCACTGTACTGTAGCACCTCCCTAGACCAGATACCCGGCTTCCAGGGGTCATTTCACTCTTCTACCTGTTAAAACAATAGTGGAGGGGGCATTTTTTGTAGTGTTACCCTTGTTCGTCCGTCCCGTTCTTCCGTCACCGAAGTCGTAAAACTTTAAATCGTACTAGCTACAGACCTGAAACTTTGTATGTAGCTTCCTTATGATAAGTAAATGCGCAAAATTTATTTTCATTTTTGATTCGACCCTGGGTCATGGATTATCTCCCCCTTTTCGGCTTAGAATTTGGCAATTTTTAAACTATAATAGCTACAGACCTGAAACTGGGTATGCATCTTCCTTATGATGAGTAGAGGTGTAAAGTTTATTTCGATTTTTGATTCGACCCCGCATCATGGATTATCCCTTTTCGACATATAATTTGCAAATTTTGCCTTGTAACTCATAAAACTTTTAAACCGTAATAGCTACAGACCTGAAACTTGGTATGTAGCTTCCTTATGATGAGTAAATGCGCAATATATCCTTGTCTCAGGCACATGGTGGGCGAGAAATGGCGGTCACAATTGTCGTCGTCAACTATTTTGCACGTACATGTAAGTCCAAATATTGCATATCTCTTGATCCGTTAGTCGGATCATTACCAAACTTCCTCACATTGATAGCTATCCACCCAGTGTCATTCACGTCTTTTGCCTTCATCTTGGTGACAACCTTTGTGTCAATAACTTTGGACGTATGTCCAAATTTCGCATATCTCCTGATAAGATTGTTGGATGTGCGCCAATCTTCATCAATAATTTTCTTGCATTCATACCTAACCACCCTAGGTCATTCATGTGACCTTGACCTACTTTTTGTGTCACCCATGATAGCGGAAAGTGAGACATAGCGGTCACAATTCCACCGCCATTGCATTGCGTCATTACACTGATGTCATTCGATAATGTCACGTGACACCGTTCGACCAATGAAGCAACAGCTTCAATTCGTTGTAACCCGAATATTCGTATCAGGCCAATGCTTGAAATGGGACTTATGGATTTGCGGCCAGTGTAGATCCAGATCGGCCTGTGTATCTGCATAGTCTGATCAGGATCTGCTCTGTTTGCCAGTCCTGGGATGGGTTGTGAAATATAGCGGATATGGCATTATACTTCAATACCAGATGTTGTGAGTTCAAGCCTCACCTAGGCATGAAAAATACTAACATTGTATTTCCATCCCTCCGTCGGATGAGACTTTAACCCTTTCAAGACCACGTGCCTGTATACTGGTATTGGCAAACAGTGTAGATCTAGATGAGCCGGCTGCATTCTTTGCCAGTAATTTTCACATTTTTTGTAACAAAAACACCCCCTTTTAGGACTTTAAACATTTTGTGACAATTGGATCGGTCCAGAAATTAGCATATAAAAATCCATTGCAGTTACTTGAGGGTGGAAGGGGTATCTGTATGACCTTAGCTGTTGATGGGACGTTAAACCCGTTCACTTTCATTTTGTCCCCCCTACAGGTTTCTGGCTGGTCGACTGGAGGAGCACAATGACAGATACCACGAGGCGCAGGTGCCTGTCATGTGGGAGGTTTGTACTAATGAAACCGGTCAACAACTTTAATAAGTAAAGAACTGAAGATTTAATATATTTATTTAACAAGTTCACCATTTTCATGAAAAGAAGGCATTGAGTTTAATAATCAAAATGTTAAATCAACACAAATGTCGAGGGGTATATTGTTTTCATCAGCCTGTCCGTCCATTCGTCCGTCCATAAGATGTGCGTTAAAGTTTTTATTTGTCTGTCCAGGCATAGGCCGGGAGTATCCGTGAACGTCTGCTCACTTGCTCTAGTTGCATGAGCATAATATGTGCACAATATCACAATATCTTTCATTGTAACGATCAATTTTTTTACAATTTCTGTTTCCTGTCATGCTGTGACAAATCCACAATTGTCCAGCCTTTTATGTTTTTAAATGTGCCCTCTTTTTCTTTGGCTGCCAGCGGTGGCATTCGTGAGCCGACATGCCACAATTGTTTTTGTCGGTCCTGCTTGCGGAAAGCGAGACATAGTGATCACAATGAAGTCCGGGTTTCCGTGCGTCCGTCCGGACAGACGGACGGCGGACAATATGGAGGAAGGGGCCATTTCCATTGTTCTAGAACAATGGAAATGGCCCCTTGTTATGAATAGAACAAGGGGCCATACGGAATAAATCAAAGGATTCTTTTGTGTTAGGCTCAGCCCCCTGGCCCCTTGTCAGTCCGTTCGAAATCTGCGTTAAAGTTTTTAAATACCTTATATCTCTGCAGTCCTAAGTCACATTGACTTTAAACTTCATATGCTTATTAGTCACCATCCATATATTAATTCTGTGTCAAACTCATGCGGCCCTTGTGCCCCTATGTCAAGGTCAAATGACTTAGAAGTTTTCGTTAAAGTTTCTGTCAAAATTTGCATTAAAGTTTTCACATACCTACTATCTCTGTAACCGTAAGTCAGATTTTCTTGAAACTTTGTATGCTTATTGGGCATCAAACTAAAATAAATACACTCTGAGACCATCAAATGCCTCGGCAGGCTCGACATGCGGGCCGCGTCCATCCTCGTCTTATAAAATTAACATTTCTTAAATTTCTTTTGCCCGTCATACAACATCATCCTGTATTATTATACCCCCCGCAACAAGTTCTCATGTTGTTTGTCCATCCGTCACTAAACCTTAACCCTTTCACACCTAAGTAACTGGAATGGATTTTGATAAGTTAATTTTGCAACCAATCCAATCTACACATATTTGTATTCACACTAGTCCATTTATGAAAAGGATGTACGTTTTGTTCTAAAAAATATGAAAATCACTTTCAAAAAGTGCAGATCCTGATGAGACGGCTCGTTACGGATTCAAAGGGTTAACGTTCGTGCTATCCACACTAAGCCCAAAATCTTAACGCTCGGGGTAAATGGCTTATAATTTTTTCTTGCTAGGATCTACTTCATATTTCACACACACATTGCTCTAATGGTCCTCTACCACACTGACAAATCCACGATCCATCCGTGACTAAACCTTAACGTTCGTGCCAGCCCCGCTAAGTCCAGGGTCAAGGTCACATACTTGTGCGTTCGAAACCTTAACCTTAAATGTCTTATAATTGCACAGATCTGCTTAATGTATTACACACATCCATTGCTCTGATGGTCTGCTTTCATGCTGTGACAAATCCACATTTCTCGGGCCCTCTGTGATTTGCCTCGTTGTCTTTGACTGCCAGGAGGGCCATTCGTGTGCCGACAGGCCAATTTTCTAGTAATTTATGTTTCCTTGCTCGCATCTGCTTCACATTTCACACACGCATTTCTCTAATGGTCCTCCTCCACTCTGTGACAAATCCACATTCGTGGCCCTCCTCTAAGCCCAGGGTCAAGGTCATATACTAGGGCCCACACAGGGGGGGGGGGGTATTCTGTAAGCCTCGCTTTGTTTAATCTGTTTACATAAATGCCCCATCCCATTCTGTCCTCTAATGCCCTGTGAGAAATCCATGTTTGTGTCAAATTTCAATGTCATTTACAGAAAATATCCCAGTTCCCGTAAATACTTTTCATGAAAAATTGTATCTTCTTGGGTACAAAATCACATGGCGTGTCTCATATTGTCATTACAATATGGTTTGTTATTTTGTGACTTCACGTAGAGCGTTAAAATTACATTCACAGCGAAACTCCAGGCTCATGTATTTTCTTTTTGCACAGGAGGATCAGCTGTATAGTCTACTGAAGCCCCAGCCCTCAGTTACCTCCCTGGCTTGGTGACACCGAACCAGTCACCATCAGTCACGCCGAAAACTAAACCAGTCCGGACGCAGAAGTCAGGTGACCAGTCAGCAGCCAATAGCATCTCCCCACAGCAGTCACCTGACAAGTCAGCTGCCAGAATGATGGCATCACTAAATCCGTTATTTTTAGCACAAGGTGGTGCACAATCCGGACCACCGGCCGCTAAGAGGATAAAAAAGGAAAAAGAAACTCTGCCTAGAAAGCCGACAAATGCTTTTCTCATGTTCTGTGACCAGTACCGACAGGCAATACAGGAGGAATATATACGGGTAAGTCTCGGTTAAGTCATGGCCCGTGATTACAATACAATGGTTGATTCTTTCGTTCAAAATCACGCAGTTGATCTCTATTCAGGCCGACAGGGATATTTGTTAATTTCGAATATTTACCTTCCATGAATTACACGATGGAAATGCCCATTCAATGTATTGCATTTATATCCCAATGCATTACATTAGCCCTATGTGACATTGCACGACGTTGATTGCTTAACGTTTGTTGCACGTCGTTAATTTCCATGACGTTGTCATATATCATCATGCTATTGACTGGCAATGTCTCTATTCCATGAATTGTAACAAAATGTCGTAAAGCAAGATGATTCTTAATTTGAATGCCATATCGGGCTATTTAAATTTTCGGCATAGCCTCATTTCTTAATATGAAATCAGTAAACTTGTTTAATAAATAAATAAAAATCCATTCCAGTTACTTAGGGCTGAAAGTGTTAAATCGTCACTTATGTAAGATCGTCTATATATATCTGTTGTATTCAGGAGAGGAAGGCCGTGATTTCCCAGCAGGAGTTGACGAAGCGACTTGCTCTGCGCTGGAACAGTCTCGCACCGACGATAAAAAGGTACGAACTGTTATGCTGATGCCCTAACCCGAACCCATTCCTTTCAGAATACACATTTACTGGTATGAAATTTATTAAATATTTGATTTTTGTTATTTCTCAATGAAAGTATAGTTATGACCTCTCATTTGAACCGTCTCGACGCCAATATAATGGTGCTTCCTCCACATGAAAAAGGGTTAAATACATTGCATTCCGATAAACAACTGGTGGGTGGAGCTTGAGATTTAATGGAAACTTTGGACAAAACACATGTTGCTTTTTTGTGTACCCAACTAATATTTGTAGTGCATATACATGTAGTCGACACCCTGCCTGTGCGTCTCTGAGATTTGTGTTAAAGGTTTTGGATACATACTATATCGGTTACCTTCAGTCGAATTGGCTTGAAACTGTATATGTGTATTTGTTATTATCCATGTTTTCATTTGTGCTCAATGTATAGGTCAAATGGGTTAGAAAGTTGCGTTAAAACATTTTCTGTGTGAAAGTTTTTGAGATGTCCATCCATCAGTTACTGGTTTTTGTCCCGTCTGCTTTAGCAAAAGCGGGACATAGGCATAGCTTTTCTGTCGGCGGCATCAACATTTCACGTTAAGTTTTTGTGTTTAGCTCAGTTTCCAGAAAACTATAACTCCTACGACCTCCATACTTGGTATACATCAACACTGTGGTGTAACCATCTCACACAGAGGGAGCCCATGTGACCTTCACCTACTTTTCATGGTTCATTGACCTACTTTTCACATGCATTCAACGTTAAGTTTTTGCATTTAGCTCCGTTTCTAAAACTTAACGCTCCGGTTAATTCATTGTAACTTCTGTTTCCCTCAATGGAATGCTTTAATATTCCATACATGCATTTGTAACAACATCTCGGATCATTCTACAGAAATCCCATGGTGCCCGCTAACCCCAAAGGTCAAGGTCACTGACTTAGAAATTTCCGTGTTTGGAAAAGTTAACGCTCGGTTTAATGTATTACAACTTCTGATTCCCTTGATAGAATGCTTCGGTATACATCAACACTATGGTGTAACCATCTCACACACAGGGAGCCCATGTTACCTTGACCTAGTTGTCATGGTTCATTGACCTACTTTTCACATGCATTCAACGTTAAGTTTTTGCGTTTAGCTCTGTTTCTAAAACTTAACGCTCAGGTTAATTCTTAATGTAACATTCTCGTTTCCCTCAATGGAATGCTTTAATATTCCATGCATGCATTTGTAACAACATCCCGCATCATTCTACAGAAAGCCCATGGTGCCCGCAAACCCCAAAGGTCAAGGTCGCTGACTTTGAAATTTCCGTGTTTGGAAAAGTTAACGCTCAGTTTATGCTTTAATATTCCATACATGCATTTGTAACAACATCCCGCATCATTCTACAGAAAGCCCATGATGCCGGCTAACGCCAAAGGTAAAAGTCACTGACTTAGAGAAATTTTCGTGTTTGGAAAAGTTAACATTCAGTTTATGCTTTAATATTCCATACATGCATTTGTAACAACATCCCGCATCATTCTACAGAAAGCCCATGATGCCCGCTAACCCCAAAGGTCTAAGTCACTGAATTCGAAATTTCCGTGATTGCAAAAGTTAACGCTCAGTTTATGCTTTAATATTCCATACATGCATTTGTAACAACATCCCGCATCATTCTACAGAAAGCCCATGGTGCCCGCAAACCCCAAAGGTCAAGGTCGCTGACTTAGAAATTTCCGTGTTTGGAAAAGTTAACGCTCAGTTTTAGCGCTCAGTTATGCTTTAATATGCCATACATGCATTTGTAACAACATCCCGCATCATTCTACAGAAAGCCCATGGTGCCCGCAAACCCCAAAGGTCAAGGTCGCTGACTTAGAAATTTCCGTGTTTGGAAAAGTTAACGCTCAGTTTTAGCGCTCAGTTATGCTTTAATATGCCATACATGCATTTGTAACAACATCCCGCATCATTCTACAGAAAGCCCATGGTGCCCGCAAACCCCAAAGGTCAAGGTCGCTGACTTTGAAATTTCCGTGTTTGGAAAAGTTAACGCTCAGTTTATGCTTTAATATTCCATACATGCATTTGTAACAACATCCCGCATCATTCTACAGAAAGCCCATGGTGCCCGCTAACCCCAAAGGTCAAGGTCACTGACTTAGAAATTAACGCTCAGTTTATGCTTTAATATTCCATACATGCATTTGTAACAACATCCCGTATCATTCTACAGAAAGCCCATGGTGCCCGCTAACCCCAAAGGTCAAGGTCACTGAATTAGAAATTTCCGTGTTTGCAAAAGTTAACGCTCAGTTTATGCTTTAATATTCCATACATGCATTTGTAACAACATCCCGTATCATTCTACAGAAAGCCCATGTTGCTCACTAACCCCAAGGCTATTACAAGCTCCTTATGTACTATCAAACTGCGCTAGATGGGACATTTTGCTCCGCGGAGCTCTTGTCTTATTTTCCAAGCTCCATCCACCAGTAGCCTATTTCACCAACATTGCAAAGTATACTTATCTAGCAAAATTTTCAATTTAAAGGTACATGCCCACGCAGTAGGTTATAATATAGTGATACATATAATTTTGTATATGCTGTACGTATGACATTTTCTGGCAAAATAAACATTCATTTACCATTACCACACGTAGTGATTGGCATTATTATACATTTTATTGTAGACGAAAATTTTCACACTGATACCGTGTTTCCTTAAAATGTTAACGGACATTACTATTTATTCTCTGTATTTATTTTTTGATGTGCAATGATCATACTTTATAATCTGTCGAAAATATTATTTTTTCAGGTGACGCATTTCATTTGTATAAATAAGTAAAAAATATGATGCCTCATTTGCATATGAAAATAGCTTGATACCAACGCGCGTCACTATCAGTAAAATAAATAATACTAAATCAAGGGCGGATTCAAGGGGGGGGGGGGCGGACCCGGCGCGCTCCCCCCCCCCTAAAATTCGCCGAGTAAAGATTTTTTTACAAGTTACAAGGCACGTTTCTACGTTCGCGTTGTGAATTTATTGTATATTGGGGTTTTTTTTTGCTCCAAAATGCGCCAGAACGCAGGAAATGCAATGTAGATTTCAAAAAATTTACGGGGGGGGGAATGCCCCCGGACCCCCCTAGCGCATTCGATAATATAGTCAAGTATTGCAAAATAGTTATGCCCCCCCTAACCCGAAATCCTGGATCCGCGCCTGTAAATGATTACATGTATATCTCTTTTCCGGGCACTTGTAATTTTTAGAACTGGTAGAAAAGTGACACAATTATACACTTATTTAATTCCTATAAGGAACATTTTGTGCTTACTGAGTGGGCATGTACCTTTAAGGATAAATATATAAATTTTTATTGTTCTGAATTTATTACATTATCACAGCCATTTTGGCTGTGATAATGTATTAAAGTCTGTATAATAATTCTGCATACTTTTAATCATCAAATATATGCAGTCGTTTGTTCTATAGGAAATAATGCATTTCAGGAAATTAAATGTATACTTTGCAATTTTTATGAAATCGGTACATGTGTATGTCTGGGATATTAAATACAAGGCTTTTATGTCATAAATCACTAAGCCTCCCGTCCACAGGTGTACTATGACATGTTTGAGATACAGAAGCGTCAGTACGACCTGGATGACGCCGACGTCACACCAACGACGGAGAGTCCGTATCACCCAGATGCTCACATGGCCACGCCCGACGTGAAACCCGCCATCACGTCCATCGGAGTTCCCGTGGAGCTTGCAACCACCACCATCCACATGCTGGATCAGGGGCAGTAACCCATATTGGCACGGGACAGATAACTCCACGCAGTCTCGAGGCAGTAACCCATATTGGCTCGGGACAGATATTTCCACGCAGTCTCGAGGCAGTAACCCATGCTGGTTTGGACAACTCCACACGGTCTCGAGGCAGTAACCCACGCTGGTTTGGGCAGATAACTCCACACGGTCTCGAGGCAGTAACCCATGCTGGTTTTGACAGATAACTCCACACGGTCTAGGAGCAGATAACTATTCCACCATCCAGTGACAGTAACCCACACATTCTCCGGACAGATAACTCCACACGGTTTTCGGGCAGATAACTTCACGAGGTCTCTGGGACCTTGTGGATCAGAGGCAGTAACACATGCTGGCTTGAGACAGATACCTCTCCGCGGCCTCTCGGGCAGTAACCCAGGATAGAGGTCTACCTGTACAGACACCTTGTGCAGAGTTTCGGGATAGACAACTGGGGGCCAGTTTAACTAAACTTTGTACGACTAAAATGTTAAATGTTGTAAATGTGAAATCATAATTTTGCACTTACAATGGTGTCGGCTTTGCTTTGCGAACTTGAACTGTCATTATCATCAAATGAAACCATAAAATTAATGATACACAGACTGCATGTGTGTCCGGTTTAGAGAGGTTCTACTGTATGTTTATGGTCAGCAGATAACATGTGGCTGTGACTGGAGAAATAGTGGGAGGTTGGTCGGGCGAACGCGACATCGTAAATTAATGGTAGGGGTTCCTCCTTATAGGAATCACGATTTTCCTGGTTTGGCCCTCAGGTACGTTTTTATCTTTGGCTCTTTTGTTACCTGGGAGTTGAATTTGGTTATCGTCCATTATAAAAGTAGTAAGATTATTACTAATCCTACTGCTTTTGGGAGGGGGCCAAGTGATTCTGGTGTGGCGAGGACCTGGAATCAGATCAGGATTATTTTGATTTCAGGGCTGAATATATTTATTTTTTATTGTAAATATTCACTTCTGATTTTGGGATATATATGGGATTTAGTACTAAACCCATTGACCCGGCTTTAAATGACCATAACTGTTGATAGGACGTTAAAGCCCAACAAACAAACAAACAAAGAGACTGGAGATAGAGGGTTAATGGGATTTGTCACTAGTACAGCTCCTGATCAACTAGCACACTCCTGAAGCCTCATAACGATCTATATTTCTTGTTAGAAGCACGGTGGTTGTAATGGAATGGCGAACAGTGCAGATCCTGATCACAGTCACAGCCACATATGGTATCAAACGTCACTGTGGACGAATCATGGAGTATTGTGCTGTACGCTGGTACAGGTCTGATTGTCTTGCGATTTATCTGATGGCAACGTTCTTACAAGATGGAAAACTGTTAAATATTTGATAACCGTTACTGAAATCATCGTGTTTATCAGTAGAAATAAATGATTTATTTGCAATAAACATTCTTGCGCTATTCATAATGTCATTTTATAGAGGATATTCCATTGTACTTTGAATAGCGGGAAATAATACACAAGTGTGCGTCGGCTTCCTCGTAAGTGAAGAGTGAGCGTAGCGAATGAGTTGCTTGCACGGACAGGCTGTGACTCTGACTGGAGAAATTGGGCTTATGGCATTTGTGGCTGTGATTGGAGGAATGGGGCTTATGGCATTTGTGGCCATCTCGGCTCCTGATATTCTAGTACACCTAACAGCATGATAATGATCTACCTTGTTCCGAGACTACACTGGCCTCATCTCTCCAGTCCCAGCCATATTTAAAACAAGCCAGTTGATTCGATACCTAACATGTGATATTTTCTATAAATTATGTTGCAAGTTGACGAAATTGCGACATCATTTACAGTTTCTATAAATAGTTTTCATGAAAATTGCACATCTCATTAGGTACATAATCACATGGCTTGTCTCGTATGACTCGAGAAATGGGGAATATGGGTTTTGTGAGCAGTGTAGATCCAGTAGCCGATATACCAAAATGGCTAAGTATACTTATCTAGCTAAGTATACTTTGAGGGAGTCATTATTTATTTTTACTGAAATGCATTCATATAGAACTAACGACTGCTTATATTTGATCTAACCTACAAACTTACTGCCAACTGGGGACTGTTGTAAAATGTTGGATCGAATGATTTATACATTAATTAAATTGAATTTACTTTATACAATTAACACATTGGAAAACAGATGTGGAAAGTTTGTACTTGGATATATATTTAACCCTTAGACCGCTACACGCAACAATTGTCGTCTGCTGTTGCTTTATTTCTCAATAAAAACATGCTTTTACAGCACTTCAGATTATGAAGTGCTGTCAACGCATGCAGACAACAACAAGAAACGAGGCAAAGCCACGAAGGCCAGGTTTTTTCCAAGCATAGACACTTGGATAACATAATTATACCCACTTTTTGTAGACTAGATGGCCGTGGCCTGCATGTCGCGCCTTGGGGCGAGGCATGGACACTAAACAAATAGATATAGTAGATGGAAAAACTTTAACCAAAAAACTTTAACCGGACACACGGACAAACGGACGGACGTTATGCCAAAATGCCGACGATATCGCGCTTTCCGCAAGCAGGTGTGACAATGATGATAAACACCCATGTGAAGTATCAAGGTATTGGGTGAAGCAGTTGCAGAGATATAGTACACAAAACAACTTTAACAAAAAAATTCAAAGTAATTTGAACTTGACATAGGGCACAGGATCGCGCTTTCCGCAAGCAGGTGCGACAATGATGATAAACACCCATGTGAAGTATCAAGGTATTATTGGGTGAAGCAGTTGCAGAGATATAGTACACGAAAAAAGTTTAAAAAAAAAATTCAAAGTAATTTGAACTTGACATAGGGCACAGGATCGCGCTTTCCGCAAGCAGGTGCGACAATGATGATAAACACCCATGTGAAGTATCAAGGTATTGGGTGAAGCAGTTGCAGAGATATAGTACACGAAAAAACTTTAACAAAAAAATTCAAAGTAATTTGACCTTGACATTGGGCACAGGATCGCGCTTTCCGCAACCAGGTGCGACAATGATGATAAACACCCATGTGAAGTATGAAGGTATTGGGTGAAGCAGTTGCAGAGATATAGTACACGAAAAAACTTTAACCAAAAATTTCAAAGTAATTTGACCTTGACATTGGGCACAGGATCGCGCTTTCCGCAAGCAGGTGCGACAATGATGATAAACACCCATGTGAAGTATCAAGGTATTGGGTGAAGCAGTTGCAGAGATATAGTACACGAAAAAACTTTAACAAAAAAAATTCAAAGTAATTTGACCTTGACATTGGGCACAGGGGCCGCACGGTTGGGGGTTAGAATGAAAATATGGATGATGATAAACACCCATGTGAAGTTTCAAGGTAATGGGCGAAGCAGTTGCAGAGATATAGTATAACGAAAAAGTTTTAACCAAAAAACTCTAACCAGACGTACGTTAAAAAGTTAGCGTTGAAAATGGCTAAGTCAATTACGCAGAAATAATAGGTGAAGGTAAAAAAATGGTCACATGTTGGATAGTTGTATGTGGTAGGCACCCCTTGGTTATGAAGCTGTGAAAGTTTGGTGGTCCTAGGTGGTACAGTACCAAAGAAATGGACTTAAACACGAAAACTTAACATTGTAAACGAGAAAACTTAACATTGAAAATGGCTAAGTCGACTACGCGGAAAAAATGGGTCAAGTTAAAAAAAAAGTAACATGTTGGATAGTGATATGTGGTGGGCACCCCTTGATTATGAAGCTGTGAAAGTTTGGTGGTCCTAGGTGGTACAGTAACAAAGAAATGGACTCAAACACGAAAACTTAACATTGATTGTGGACGCCGCCCGCCGCCCGCCGCCCGCCCGCCGCCCGCCCGGCTTTCGCCAATCCAATAGCCTGGATTTTTTTTTCAAAAAACCTGGCTAAAAAATGAAGATATTGGTGTAAGGGTTAAGTTGTGTGTGTAGCTTTGTTTGCTAATGGTACCATCCCGCCAATAATTCTTTGAATAAATTCACTATGAGTTTCCAACATGGGTTTACGGAGCAGATGTTGTTTGTCGATCGATTGTGGTTTTATACAAAGAGAAACATTCAAATACTAGGTTGTTTATGAGCAACCTGCAAGTTTCTACAGTGAAACGTCTCTATAAACCTGTAGCCTATTTCACCAGCATTGCAAAGTATACTTTTCTACCAAAGTATACTTTGAGGGAGCAATTTTCAATTTTAGAATAAATTTATTAATTTTTATTATACTGAATTGATTACATTATCACAGCCATTTTGGCTGTGATAATGTAATAAATTCAGTATAATAATTCTGCATACTTGTAACCATCAAATATATGCAGTCGTTAGTTCTATATGAAATAATGCTTTTCAGGAAAAATAAATGATTACTCCCTCAAAGTATACTTTGGTAGAAAAGTATACTTTATAATGTTGGTGAAATGGGCTACAGACACGCTGTGAGGTCTCCAGGGTGTCCGGTTTAGAGAGGTTCCACTGTACATCAGGCATATGACCATTCTGAAATATATTGGTGTGCTTTACAAACATGAACATACATTAACATCTGAGATAAATTATCAAGAAATTCAGCAACAATAAGATCACAGAGGTCGACTTGTCAAGTTGGTGTCCAGTTTAGAGAGGTTCCACTGTACCTGTAGTTACAAATGGTGTAAAACATAATTTGTTTGTTGGGGTTTAACGGCTGTCAACAGCTAAGATCATTTAAGGCCGGGTCAATGCGTTTTGTACTAAATCCCATATATTACTGTTCAAGTACATGTACAAATGGGGGGAAAATCCAAAAATCAGAACTGAATATTTACAATAAAAACAGATGGCCGCGGCCCGCATGTCGAGCCCGCCGAGGCATTTGATGGTCTCTGAGTGTATTTATTTGAAGTTTGAATTAAGGGTTGTGGAGATATAAGGTATGTAAAGGCTTTAACACAAATTTTAAAGACATTTGATCTTGGGCACGTGGGCCGCATAGATGGGCTATAGAATGAAAATATGGATGATATTAAAGAATTATTTGAAGTTTGAAGTAAATCGGAGTAAGTGTTGTGTAGACCTTGGGCATGTGGACCACATGGGCAGGCTATGGAATGAAAATATGGATTATGAAAAGGAAATATTGGAAATTGGAAGTAAATTGGAGTAACAATTGTGGAGATTTAAGGTATGTAAAAACTTTTAATGCAGATATTATAATAACCCAAACTTCTAAGTCCTTTGACCGACCATGGGGCACAGGGGCCGCATGAGTGGGACACAGAATGAATATATGGATGATGACCAATAAGTATACAAAGTTTCAAGCAAATCCAACTGATGGTTACAGAGGTAGTAGGTATCTGAAAA